>PVLD010002528.1:0-163439 GCA_004027595.1 Dinomys branickii
AATTCCCTACTATCTTATCTATAATTTGGTATTTCCTTTAATGTTTTTGTGTTAACTAATGTGAAGATAACTATGTAATACAACATCCAGTTCTAATTCCCTACTATATTCTGTATAACTTTGTATTTTCTGTATTGTTTACGGCTTTTCTGGTTCATATGTCTCCATTCTTTTGTCTTTAAAATAAAATTTAAAAAAATAAAAAAATAAAAAAATTGGGATATAATTATTGGAAGGTCATGAAAAAGTTTATGTGGGTAGAGATTTGGGTGTTAGAGACTAATATTCCAACTAAAGAATTGAAGAGATTGTCTTAGTCTGCTTGTACCACTATAGCAAAATACTATAGACCGGGTAGCTTATAAACAATAGAAATTTATTTCTCACATTTCTGCAGACTGGAAGTCCAAGATCAAGGCAACAACTGGTGAGGGCCTGGCCTCTTTCCAAAATGGTGCCTCATTGCTACATCCTAAGGAGAGGAATGTTTGTCCTTACATGGTAGAAGGTAGAAGAGCAAAAAGGGGCAAACTTTTCACCAGGCCCTTTTGTTTTTTTTTTTGTTTTGAGACAGGGTCTCAGTGTGTAGCTAAGGCTGGCCTTGAACTCACTTTGTAGCCTAGGCTGGCCTCAAACTCACAGCAACCCTCCTGCCTCAGCCTTCTGAGTCCTAGGAATACAGCTGTACAACACCATGCCTGGCCTCAGGAGGCCCTTTTATAAGGGCATCAGCTGTCATTCATTTCCTGTCATCCCCGAAGTCCACACTTCTTAGTAATGTTGCATCAGTAATTAAATCACCATATGAATTCTAGAAGGGACAAAAACATTTAAACCATAGCAAAGATAATACCTAAGTAAAAAGAATAAAGTTGGAGTTGTGTAGGGTTGTTGTTTAGAAATAATGGAAGAAAATGCCAGAAGAAATGCCCAAAAAAGTTGAAATGATCACGACCAGGGAAGTGGACGTGGGGGTGAGAGAGTGGAGCGGAGCCCTGCCTTTTGTTAGGGCTTACTGTACCGACTGGCATCTTAACTACATACGGGTGTTGTTTTCGCGAGAATGTTAATATTTTAAGATAGTTTTCATCAGCCTGATGGTCAGCCCAACTCTGACGTTGCACGTGGAACGTTATGAATCTCTGCCATGATTCTCTATAAATCGGGACACCTCTGAGCAGTTGGAGGTACGGGGCAGACATCCTGCCCTATGGTGGTAGCTTCATATGGCTGCTCTCTGCCACATGTGCCAGGCATTTTTCCAACAAAGTCACAGAGATTCTCCCCTGGCCATGTGGATGCAGATGGTATAAAAGATCATGTTTCCAGAGCCCCACCTGTTCACCTTGCTCCTTTGCAGCCTGCCACCTGGGAGAGTCTCAGCAGAATGCTCACTTTGTGTGGTAGACATGCATGGGAGCAGGCCTTGGGTCAGAAAGGCAGCCAGGCAGACCAGAAGTTCTGAAACTAAGCCAAGGAGGCCAAATCATGCTGCTCTCGGGTCATGAGGATCCTTGGGTTACCTTTGCCCAGCCCTACTTTTGAGAAAAAGGACTTCCTGTCCTCAGAGACCCTTCATTTCAGGACAGTCAAACCACTGTCTGAGTCTTGAGGCCTCTGGCTCGGCTGAATGGCAGGTGATGCTCTCCATGGTTTGGGGAGCAGCCCTCTGCTCCTTCCATCGCTTTTGCCAGTGAAGTATGTCTCTCTTTCCAGGTCCAGCATGACTGAGTAGAGACTTCAGATTTATCACCACAGATTTGTTTCTTTCCCAGTGCTTGCCCATGCCCTTTGAAATTCCAGGCCTGCATTCGTCAATGAGGCAGAAATCCAGAGGGTGTGCCCCATCTCGAAAGTGCACGTAGTGTTACGGGAAGGGAATGATGCTATGGTAAAATGACAGATGGATACTTGTTTTTAATATGCTTTGTAATGTTATGTAAAAACAATGATCATTGTTCAAATTAGGTTTTTCTCTTTTAAAAACGTAAGCTGTTTGCAGGGGCGTACATCTGCAATTCTAGATACTTGAGAGACTGAGGCAAGAGGATCCTGAGTTCAAGGCAATCCTAAGCAACTTAGCAAGACCCATACTCAAAACAAATACACAAACCAACAAATAAATGAATAAATCAATTCAGCTAGATTAAAAGGCACTCCAAAAGTGTTAGGTTTGCATCTAAGTATGAATATGATGCCTTGAAGTTGTCTGTAAGAATATGAGTTGTATAGAGGAAGCACACCAATCCTAGTGCTGAAATTTTCTGGTGCAGAAATAGTTTTATGCTGTTAACAAAGCTAGGAGCTGCATCTTTGGTCAGAGGACAAGAAACTGTGCTATAGGCAGTGAGATTGGCAGAGCACAAGGAGCGACATCAAGCATTTGTCTCTGGAGACCCATATGGCATTTGCTGAGCCAGTTAGAGGAATGCACCTACATTCTGATTTCCTCTTTCATGGAAGCACTTTGTCCTCACTGTTGGGCTGGGGCAAGGAGTAGCTAGCAGTGTAAGCTTCTCACTAATTGCTGTTTTCATCAGCAATAATCTCTTCCTGATGGATTCTGCGGTTCAGTTGAGGCTTTTGACTGTTGGCAAGAGTATTATCCTAGGCCTTAATTAAGTGCCTGTCTGCATGTGGGGCCGAGTGCCAGGTGCTGACACAGATGCAGACCCGAAGCTTGGTCATACCCTGCTATGGCTGGCCCTCGAATCTTCACCCTGCTAACATATCAATGAGGTAAGACTCATGGACAGTGCCCGAGGTCTGGTTTATTTAGGGGGGCAATTTATATTGTAATTCTCTTTGCTCTGCAGCCAGTGACCACTTATTACTTGAGTGAGCTTATGCTCAGAGGCAGGGCAGAGGATTAAGTCTAATTCAACCCATTTTTTGGCACCACTGACTTTAGTTCCTATTCATCTGCAGTTCTTATATTACCAGTCCTGTTCTAGTCTCTTATTACAGGAGAACTTATAAAAATCTGCCTTGTAACATGGCAGAACAGAAGCATAGATGTGCTTAAGCACTGGACAAACAGTAGGCAATTGTGTGAGAGGGGCAAAAGTAGCCTTTGTCAACCCCTGACATGCATGCCCCCTTGTCCAGGGCCAGCCTCTCCCAGCATCTATTCCATTCCTCAACAGTCAAATACATACTTCCCAACACCCCTGACTTAGCTGCTTTTCTCATTGCTGAGACAAAATACCCATTACCTAAAGTTAAAGGAGAAAGGTTCCTTTAGCTCAGTTTAATAGAGGTTTCAGTTCATAGTTGGCTGGCTCCAAGGCAGGGTGGCATGGTAGAGGGTATAATAGAGGAGAAACAGTCCATGGCAGGCAAAAGGCAGCAAAGAAGCAGCAAGCAGCAGCAACAGCAGCCCTCTTTCTATCCTTTATATTCTATGCAGACCTCCTACACTGAGCATAGATGCCACTCACACCCAGAGGGCAGCACCCTTAATCCTAGCATCACACCATGAATCAATCCCAGAATCATACACTCTAGATCCAGCTACCTCTGAAAAACCCCACCTGTGACTGCATGAGGCTTTTGGGGTACCTGTAGATATAAGCCATAACAACCCCCTCTGGGTTATTGTTCTCAGCCCTAATATTCCTCAGCGTGGGCTACATCTTCTGGGGTGTCTTTTCTGTCCACAGCATCCTGCCAGGCTATCTGTTTCTCCCTGGCTTTTGCTCAATCCTGACTGATCTCCTGGTCTCCATCCCCAACACGGGCAGAGCCTCAGTTCCTCCTCCTTTCCCAGGCCTACATAAGAGTCAGGCCACCACAGCTGTGCCCTGCAGCATGTGCCAGGACCAGGCTGTGCAGGAAATGAAGGCACAAGGGAATCATGAAAACCAGCAGAATCACCCCCTTTCTGATACTCACTAAGCTCAGAGAAGGAAGGCTGTGTGGCTTAGAGTCTTGGAGAAGGCAAAGACCCTATCACAACTCTGGTTCAGGCTGAGGTGGCCTGTTCTGGGCAAAGAGTAACAGCTGAAAGCTCATGGCATGTCAGAGAAAAAATAAAGCCTCAGTGCCCTTGAGAATGGTTCCTTTTCAGTCACTGAGTAAATCTCAAGACACGCCCAGGTTCTGGAAAATGTTCCTCCTGTGAGCCAGGTAGGGATAATGCAGTGGCCCTGCCACTGCTACCCAGAGCCCTCACCCCTCCTCAGCCAACATGGAATGAGCCCCATGCCTATTAAAGGCCTTTTGAGGCCATAAAGGTTTTGGAGGACATTTAATGAAGTTGGAATACAGTTTTACTACTTAAAATTATTATAGGGTTTATGACTACTGTATCTTTATTTTTATGACAAGTTGTTGGTTATGCCCTTGATTTATTTGATACTGAGCTTTTGTTCAAAAACACAACTTCCAATGAATGTGGTTACTGTGGCAGAAACATGATTCTCCTCAGAATGACCCTCTCTAGGGCTAGTTTCAAAAAGTCATTATGGTGAAAACTTAGGGCTGCCTATTCATGTTTGTGGGCATTCCTCCTGTGGCCACTGGTCTTCCTGTATAGAGGATTAGAGGGTATGAAACCTATGGGCTGGGCCCAGAGGAGAACGGTGGGGAGAGAAGGAATCTTCTCCAAGATGTAACTGGGTCACCATTAAAACCATAAGACTTTGGAGATGAAAGGAAGCTTGAATATCAAGGGCAATTTTCTCTTCAAGGAAAGAAGGACTTAAAATCCCAAGAGTCTTTGAAGCCAGGCCAGGCCTAGGCACCCAGGCCCTGGCTCTCCTCCTGACTTTTCTGTGCTTCTCTAACTCTCCTCAGGGTAGCCAGAGTGGGCATACATACATGTGACCCCAGTCTTGTGCTGTGAATCTGAGAGTACAGCCCAAGATTCACTTGTGGTGTGACCATATCTTTTGTAAATGCTTTGACATTTTCCAGAAGTGAGAAGCAGATAATTGCTTTAGCCTCTGCGAAATTTAGGGTCTATGAGAATTAAACACTTTTCCCTGATTTGAGTTCCACGGAATTTGTCTTACCCATAATGGAAATTTACAATGAGGGCTGGAGACAACTTTAAGTTTGGAGACCAAAACTATGATCCTGAATGTGCCACTTAACCCACCGCATGACATCACTAGCAAACTGTCCACTCTTCCATTCTCTTCTCACTCTGCAGTCTACAGTATGATTCACTTTCTGTGCTGTCATGGACACTGCTGCTGCCACACCCAGGATGCCCTGACCAGGCCTCTCCCAGCTGCCCTAGGGACGGGCAAGGTACACAAGTAGGGTCTCTGAGGCCCTGTCTCAGGTTCTGTTTCTGGGTAGCCCAAATAAGACCCCTTTCTCATAGTGTTAGAAGAGTTGGGTGAGATGCTGTACATGGAGGCTTTCTGAAAACTGAAGTATCAGTGGATTCGCTGCTCCCTTGGCAAGGATCCTGACTGTGAAAATCTCAGCTCTGGCTTCTTAACTGAAGTGACAATGGCAGATAAGGTGCCCAAAGGGAGGATTATTGTCAAGACTTCCCGGCTTTTCCCACCCAGCAAAGTACACAGACGGTAAAACATGTGTACTTGAAGTTCAGCCATTTTCAAGTAATGTTAAATAATGCTTGCACAAATTTTTAAAATACTAGAGGATGAGTATTGATGCTGCCAATCATTCAGATGTTGGACCAGAGCAAGATTGTAGAAATTCCCACCTTTGCTTCATATCCAAGGGCTATGAAAGATCATTCACAAATTGCCACTGTCTTAAGTGATGCCAGTTTCAGCATATTTTTAAAAAATCCTTGGATATTTAATTTAACACATTTTAGAGGTAACTCAGGGACATGTATAGACGATAAGGGGAAATGACCAAGGAATCCTGTCCCTGAGGTTTGGAACGCTCACAATGTCCCCAGTTAATCATTGCTGCCTCTCACAGGAGCTGGCCTGCTGCAGGGGGCCAGCATGCTTGCTGCTGGAATGCTAGGATGCCCTGGTGCTGTTAATGATTTATCCCTGCCCTTTCTCTGTGAAGTAAACAGGGACCTGTGATGTCTTTAGGAGGATGGGCCAACCCTACCTAATAGGGTGCTAAAGAAAATAAGGATGATTTGCAAATTCATTACATGACCAGCCTCGAAAGGCTTCAGGAGGAGTTTCTCTGGGCATCTTCTGAAAATACAAAGAAGAATGCTTGAACAGGATAGTTGTGTGTTGTTTGCATGAACCTTTGTACTAGGATAAAGCCACAAGATAATGATTATGGGTGTATAACATGTGCCACCCTCCAATGTGCATCCTGTTTATTTGTGTAGCTCTTTTACTGCGATGGTAGATTGAAATACTGCAAGAGTCTCAACAAATCAATGGGGCGGGGATATAGCTCAGTAGTACAGTTCCTCCCTGGCAAGCATGAGGTTATGAGATCGATTCCCAGTACAGAGAAAAAAAAGAAAAAAAATTAATTAATGTGCTACATGTTCATCATACAGACATGCAATTGTAAAAGAGGTGACTTTTATGGTTAAAAAACATGTGTATTTAGAATGAACCAACTGGGCTCAGTTTTGATGGCCCAATTTTGGTGCCACATCCAAAGTACCGTGATCAGGAGGCCATATCAGTGTCATAGAGCTTCTTCATAGGCTGTCCAATCTGGTGATTTTGGCCTTGACATTCACGATGAATACAAGTTTGTTGCCTTGTCTTAGTTCTGCTTGACTCAGTGGCTGGGGCACCTTGATGATGAGGTTAGGTATCCTAGCTTCTTTCTCTGGGAGGTGGTCTTCTGAGGGTATTGGGGCTGCCTCCAAAGCCAAAGCATCTTGGACCACCAGCAAGTGGGTGACCTTGGATCTGTGGCTGTGACAGTAGCTCCTTCTTGCTGTCTAAGCTTTCACTTCAGCTTTGGGAGGGGAAGGAGATTCCTTCTTTGCTTTCTACACCATTTTGGTAAAAAAAAAAAAAAAAAAAAAGGTCTGCATTTTTTTTTTAATTTTAAGAGAACCTACAGTCTTAGCAATCCAGACAACCACTGCTCAGAGTTCCTTTGTACTGTAATGGCTGGGAGACCGTAACCTCACGGCTGTGGTCTGTGGAAAGCTTGCTTCGCTAGAACCACAATGGCTTCTGGCTTTTTAGGAAATGGACTTCAGTTCAGTACCTAAGCATCTCCTCACAGGTACTCTATCTCTGTCACTAGTTTAGCATTTTATAGGAGCAGGATTTCTTGTTTGTCTCTAGAAATTATGGGTAAGATGGGCAATTTTGACTGAAGTTCCATTTTTTGTTGCTTTTTTCACTGAGAGCTGGTTGCAAATCAGTGGGGATAGAGAGGCAAGTCATGTAAGATTGTGAACTGGCACAGACAGGCTGACTTATGTGCTGGCCAGAGGGGTTGTGATTGGAGGTTTCCTACCCTAGGAAGATCTTTATCCTGGTGCCGGGAATCAGGTCTGAGGATAGGCTGGAGGCAGACGAGCTGAGATGGGGACCTAGCACAATTCAAAGAGAACTGTGGGCCTTTCAGTATAGCTTAGTGGTAGAGCTCTTACCTGGCATGTGCAAGGCCCTGGCTGGATTCAGTCCCCAACACTGCAAAAAGAAAATAAAAATGACATAGGATAAGGTTGCTGCTTTCTTTGGGATCATGCAGCAAATTTTGGCTTTGCTTCTTCTATATCCATCTTTCTTCTCTTGGAGTGGGTACTTGGGTAAAAGCTATTACTATCATTATTTGGTATCTCAAGTAAATTTGTTCTAGCCAGACAAAGTGGCAATCCCAGCACTCTGGGAGGCTGAGGTAGGAAGATCGAAAGTTTGAGGATCATAAGTTTGAGCCCCACCTGGAAACTTAGCAAGACTCTGTCTCAAAATAAAAACTAGGAACGGATGGAGACGTACCTCAGTGCAAAGGCCCTAGGTTCAGTCGCCAGTGCCATAATAATTCCTTATCTATAAAATGGAGAGGAAAGTTGTATCTGCTTGGAAGGTTGTCATGAGGCTTAAATGAGTAAAGTAAAACACATCAGGGATTCAGAACCACAACTGGCACAGAGGGAGTAGTTATGAGTTATAACTCTTGCCCTTTCTTATTTTTTTGAAGGTCCGAGGTTACCCAGAGCCCCAGGTGACATGGCACAGAAATGGGCAGCCCATCTCCAGTGGGGGCCGCTTCCTGCTGGACTGCGGTGTCCGAGGGACTTTCAGCCTTGTCATCTGTGCTGTCTGTGGGGAGGACCAGGGAAAGTACACCTGTGAAGCCTGCAATGGTAGTGGTGCCCGCCAGCTGACAGTGGAGCTGACAGTGGAAGGTGAGTCACAGGAGGCAGGGTTGAAGGGGCTGGGCTGTCAGCCCCAGTCCCCTGCTTCAGCTCTCTTAGGGGGACAGGTCCTAGGGAGACCAAGGAGGACATCCAAGGAAGCAACTCTGTTGGTCACACAGGAAATACTTTCCTGCTCAAGCCTTCCCCTGGCCTCCCCCACACTGGAGCTGAGACCAGACCCATTGCATGGCCTTACTGAGCCCTGTAGGACGTGGCCAGACCTGTCTCCCACCCCTCCTGACCAGCGAACTTCCCATAGCCCTTTGCCCAACACACCCTCAGTGTCCTTCTGGTCTCTGTTCCTGTGTCCCTAGGGAAAATCTTTTGTTGACTACCCTGACCCCAGCCTCTTGTCCTGCCCCTGCTGGTTTTCTTCTAGGACTTCCTGCTCTCCGGCTATGTTCTCCCTCACCCGCACCCCGGCATGGAAGCACGGAGAGGTGTCTCCGTCCTGTCCACTGCTGGTCTCCAGCACACGGAGCACCCCCTGCCTGGGCCCCTTCTGAGTATCTGGGGAACTTGGGGAATGAATAAGCAACATTTAGCACCATCATTAGTGTCATAATGAAGTAATATGTGCCTGTTTTAGAAATATTGCATAACTCCAAACAACATGCAGGAGGTAACCACCGATGTGTTTACACCGATTTGTCATTTTGCCATTTCTTCTTCCTCTGTACTTAAAATTCTAATAACTTTAAAACATCTAGGAGAAACATTTGGCAATGAGTAGAACTGACTCTTGCCCTGCCATGCCAAAGCTGTTCCACTGGACGTGGCGGCCTGCCAGTACCTGGGAAGTAAAACAAGTTTCCTTCAACCCTTCTATGTGCATATAAACCAGGAGTTCAGACCGCTCTTCCCATGTCCAGTAGATGATGCTCCCAGCCCGGTTTCCAGGGAATCTGTGGATGGAGGGTTAAGGTAGCCAGGGAAGGTTCTAGAAAGCAGTGAGGTGCACTTGAGTAGTGATCATTCTTTGCCCTGTTTTCCCTGTTTTCCCCTCAGCAGAGTATGCATAGTTTGGACGCTTTCCCTAAATTCTTTAACCAAGTAACTCGCTTATTTTAATGACTTTCAAGTGCCAGCTGGCCAATTCCAGATGGGAAGTGGGCCCTAGTCAGAGCCTCGAGATTGACCTTCTGTTAGTCAGATGCTATGCTGCCCTCCAATGTCATCTGCTTTTCCATGCCTAAAGTTGAGTTGAGGCCCAGCAACAAATTTTCTCCCTGCTTTTCTCATTTCCTGTTGGGAGCTGGGGAAATCGAGGGAGAGAGCACTGTGTTATCAGTCAAGGTCCAAAGTCCAGATCACAACTTTGGCCAATCAGATATGTGGCTTTAAATCTCTGGAACTCAGTTTCCACAGTTAAAGGTTGTGAATTCCATGTTCTCTGTAGCCTCAGTCAGCCCTTATTTTCCGTGGTCCACCTGAAGGGCAGAGTGTGGTGTGTTAGGGTTACAGGGGAGGTGTGTAAAACCTACAGGAAATGGGATCTGATGTCTCAGCCATGTGGGAGCGTGTTTAGTGGGTCATGGTAAGGGAAAGCCAGTGTGGCTGCGCAGCCATAGAGGAAGAGAGAAGGCTCAGTCTCTAGACCCTGCCCCCTCACCTTTAATTTTAATTGAGGAGACTCAGGCTCAGGCATATCAGATGTGTTATGCCTTCTATTTGTGTATGTTTCTGTGTGTGTGTGTGTGTGTGTGTGTGTGTGTGTGGTACTGGAATAAAACCCAGGGCCACACACATGCTGCAAAAGTTCCACCCCTAAACTACGTTCACATCCATTTTATGAATTTTGTTTTGAGTCAAGATCTGGCTGATTGCTCAGGCTGACCTAGAACTCACAATCATCTTACTTCATCCTGTCAAGTAACTAGGATTTCAGATGTGTAGCACTGTGCTAGGCTGAGACGTATTATACCTGATTTAAGAGACAAAAATTGGCCTTGTGACTACAGCCTTTTTCAACGTGAGTGAGCCTGTGAGCACTCTCTTTCTGCATCAGAGACCAGTTTTAGCCACTGTATGATTTGATAGTGGCTTGGTCTTACCTGAGCTGGGGTTAGTATTCTCAGAGCTATGCAGTGGGAGCTTTGTAAGAGAGAAGTCTTCCTCCCCCTAGCAGTCAGGACTGAGAAACGCACAGCATCCATTATGAGAACAGGTGCCTTAAGACAGGACTGTGCAGACACCCAGGCCTTACACAACGGGAGACAGCCATCACCTGAGCCCCTGGGAAGGCTCTCTGAAGCCAACTATGACAACTGCCTCTTTGAAAAGACAGGTCACTGGCACTTGGTGCAGAACAAGGGACATCCATCAGACTTGCCCTCTAGGAGGTTCCTCTCTAGCACAGCTCTGTCCAATAGAGATATAATGTGAGCCACATCTATAAAGTTTGCTAGTAGTTACATTTGTAAAATCAATTGAAATTAACTTAATAAAATCGTTTACTTAGCCCAGTATATCCAAAAGATTGTCATTTCAATATATAATAATGAATGTAAAAATTATTAATAAAGTATTGCACATTCCCCCTCATCAGGGTATATTTCACTCTTTGTGGCACATCTCAGTTCAGACTTTCTATAGTTCAGTGATCAGTAACCACTTGTGGCTCATGCCTACCATTTTGGATGGTATAGCTCTAGAAGTTCCCGTCTGAGTAGGGATAAAAGGGTCCCACAGAAAGAAAGGAAAAGAAGCTTCACATGGATGAACAAGTGATCCTTAGCCATCACTAAAGAGTGAGGTTGCAGCATGAGAAAGAGGGGAACCCAAGTGGTGACTGTCCCCCCATACTTGGTGGTCTGAGTCTGAGAAGGCCTTTTTGTTTGAAGGAACCAGAGTCATTCTAGTCATTTTAAGTCATAAAAGATTGTCTTAGTTACTTTCTCCTTACTGGGACAAAATACCCAACACTCACAAGTTCAAGGAGGAAAGTTTATTTTAGCTCAGGATATGTAGAGGTTTCAATACGTAATTGGCTGGCTCCAAGGTAGGGCAACATGGCAGAGGAGAAACAGTACACGGCATGGCAACATGAAATAATGTATTCTCAAGGCAGGAGATAGATGATTGATAGATGATAGATAAATGCCACAACCACAGTGACCCACCTCTTCCCACTCCAATGTCACACAAAGCTATAAACTCATCACACACTGGTATCACACACCCATGATCCAGTCATCTCCCAAAGGCTCCCCCTGTGAGCTTGTGAGGCTTTGGGGGACATCTAGAAATAAGCCATAACAAGGATAACTTTAAGGATCTATACTCAGGAGCCCAGGGAAAGCCAGACAGGCAGACCCAGAGGAGATCTCTGGGTGGACCTTACCCTAAATGATAGGGTTAGTACAAACACATGTGCACATGTGTGTCACCTGGGGAATCTTGTTAACATGCAAATACATTAAGTCCCTGACTTACAAACGTTTGAGTTGCAAACTTTGACAGATATACTGCATAAGACTCACAAATGTACTATATAATATTCACAGGTGTGCTGTATAAGATTCTTTGTCAGATTACAAATGAATCTGATTTACAAATGTTCTCCTGGAATGAAACTTGTTCATAAGTTGGGGACTTACCATACTGATTCCAAGGTTCTGGACTGGGGCTTGAGAGTCTACAATTCTAACTACATTCAGCTGGCTTTGTGTGGTCCTGCATGGGAGGCAGGATCTTTTCTTGTCAGATTCTTTCTGCAAGAATATGGTTAGTCAGATGAGATCTAGATGCAGTAAAAGCTAAGCACAACTCCAGTCACAAGGTGGCACAGGTTTATTTGCCAAATGATTGGCACATTGGCTCTGTGAGTTCAAAGTGAATGAGACCCTGGAGGGTGGATCGGTCCATGATGTTTTCTTGAAGGAGGAGGGACTTGAGCCTACCGTAAAAAAATGAGTTGGATTTGGACAGCAATTGTGGTTCTGACAATGGGAATGGGAGGGGAATGAAGAGTTAAGGCCTGGGACGAGGACAGGGTGAGCTTATGGCAGGGGAGTAGACAGGAAGAAGTAGAGAATAGTGGGAAATAAAGCTCAAGGGCAGATTGGGAGGAGGCTGTAGAAGCCTGGAATGGGAGGCTGGGCAGAGTATGAGCTGACTGGGTTCTACCCCTAGCTGTTCCTTTTCCATACTGCACCTAGCTCTCTGGATGAACTGCTCCCCTTAGCCACAGCTACAGGTACATACTGTGTGGTATGTCCCTCTGGTTTTAATGTTTATTTTTCCTTAACACATGTGTTTATGTCCTGATTACATTTTGGGGAGTGTTTCATTAGTCTTTCAAACACCATCATTTTGTGTAGTCCCCAACAAAAAAAATGCATTGATATAGCTTGGCAAAGGCCGTGGGGTCAAGCCTTAGTACTGGAAGGAAGAAAAAAAAGAAAGAAAGGAAAGAAATCACTGGCATCAGTTTATTGAACTATTTCTCCTCCAAAACAAAACTTCACAGAAGTATTCCTTTGACTTCATTGGGCAGGATATATGACTACCTAACTTCCACTGATCAGAAAATAGTTTGTCTTCTAAGAGGTATGTATTTTATTCCAGCCCCTTGAGGATGGAATTGTATAGGGTGTCAGCTTCCTGGAGCCCCAAACGGAGCTCTGGACTGTGTCTCTGGAGCTGGAATGCCCTCACACCCTCCATGGAAGGAAGGGGGCCCTCCCACTGAGGATTGCAGTGTGAGGATAATGTGCGAGCACACGTCCGGCTAGAGTGGGCTGCCACAGTGAGTTCCCAAGTTACTGCATGGGTTGAGGCTGCAAAATCAACATATTGTATGGGACAAAGCTTTTTTGTAGAGGGACAGTCATCCTCTGGCATAGACCTTTCAACATTCATGAGTAGGACTGTAGTTCCTTAGAGAAAATACAGCTGGTACTGGCAGGTGACTTAGAAAGTGGGCAGCCAGGCAACCTCAACTAACCCAAGTTGCTCCCTTCCCACATCTACTCCGGGTGTCGTCACCAGATCCTGCCATGCCATCTGCTGTATACTCTCACTTTGTCCGGGTCTTTGTATCTCCCTGCCACCATCCAGACCCTGGCTTCCATCTTTGTTGCTTACCTGTTGCAGAAGTTCCCAATGGTCCTCCCATTTCCATACCTGCTCCACTCAAGTGTCCACATTGCTATTTTAAATATCCTTTTAAAAATGCATATTGGATTTTATTACTCCTTCCCTGTGTGTCCTCCAGGAGTTAACAGTTGGCTCTGAATTTAAACTCGGTAATCCTCAGCTAAGCCCTGCAGGTGTGCTCCGGCTCGTTTCTTCTCTAGCTCCCTCCTAGCCTTCTCTTTTCCAGCGACAAAGACCTGATTCTCTGAAGGTGCTGAACCTTCTCCCACATTGTTGCTCCTGTCCCCTCTCCACCCAGAAATCCTGCTCGTCCTCAGGCCTCAATTCACTGCCTTGGGACCTCCAGCCCACCCCACTACTACGTGGCTAAGTCAGGTACTGTCCCAAAGCATTCAGCTCTCACTGGTATTTGTACTCAAACTTACTTGTATCAAAATTCTAAATAAGGGTTTTTATTTTATTTTTTTTCCTTTTTTTTTTTTTTTGAGATAGGGTCTCACTATGTAGTTCAGGCTGACCTTGAGCTCACTTTGTAGCCCAGGGTGGTCTTGAACTCACAGTGATCCTCCTGCCTCAACCTCCTGAATGCTGGGATTACAGGCATGTGCCACCATGCCCAGCAATAGTGGTTTTAAAAAATATTCTTCTTTCCCACTAGACTGTAAGTTCCATGAGGGCAAGGATATGTGTGGATTTTTTGGTCAGCTACTGCATGCCCAGAGTTGGAGATTAACACTAGCCCTGACGCAGAGTGGACCTGGCCCATAGTAGGAGCTCATAAATATTTGTTGGTCTCATCTGTGTAACAACATCCGTACCAAACCCTGACTCAGTCTCCATTATGGATAAGGCCTTAGCGCTTCAACGGGAGAAGTGCTATGTATAGCAAAAGCTAGAGTAAATGGAGAAAAGGCAGTGTGTCTCAAAGAGGGGATGAAGATGTAAAATTTCAGCTAAAATAGTGTCTGCATGGGACAACTGAGTGACCTATCATTTTGATTTTTTCTTTTTTCTTAAATATCAAATTTAATATTCAGCCAGCAGCACTGTTGTAACATTTCTCCAAAGGTTTTCCTAAGCCAGTGGCTGTACGTGGAGATAGTCCCACCCTTTGGGACACTTCGGAGAGATGTGGGGGACACTTTGGTCTCACAGTGCTATGCTGAGGGAGCTGCTGGGATGTAGTGGCCAAGTACTGAGGTGCAGGGTGTGCTTCTAGGCAAGAGTTTCCTCCAGTTACTTAGTCTTTGCCAGGGCAATACGACACAAAAACAAGCCCAATAATTTAAGAAATCATCATTGGATAAAAGGGAAGCTTAAGAAGAATAAAGTTAAACTTCCAAATTATTAAACATTTGCTATGGGCACATAATCATTATGCAATGTATATATATTACATATAATTTATTTATATTTATTATGGTGTGTATGTATAGTATATATTATATACATGTGATGTATATAATGTGATATATATAATGCAATTACTACATTATTGCCCTGAAAATATAGGGCAGAGGAGATTTGAAATTCAATACATTTAGAATCAAATATTCTTAAATTACTAGAGCTGCATTAAATGTAGATACTTCACTGGATTTTATTGTCACCTCACATGTCCTTCTAAAACATTGGAGGTACAGTGCAAACCTATGTTATAAAAAGGTTACATGTTGGAGTTGTATATTTTGGGATCGCATGCTAACACATGCCTTCTTTACAGCCTTACATTGTTACTGTGTTGTTGTTGTTGTTGTTGAAACCATTTACTGAATTATGCTTCAAGGTATGGAATGATTTTAAAGACATGCTAAGGTTTCTGTGATAACTTTTTACCTACTTATGTTATAAAACAATTGTTTAGCTTCACACTTAAGGTAATCTTTTTATTTTATTTCCCCATTTCAGTGGTCTCGCTATGGTACCTCCTTCTAAAGTTATTTTCTTTCTTTTTTACAAAGAAAAATGAAATTCTTTCTTCTTCTTTGCCATGTTATTTATTTTAATCCATTTTTATCCCAGGACTACTGTTACCCCTTTATTTGCCTGGACTTGTACAGCATGATTTTTGATCATCCACTTGAAACCCAAACATTAGAAATCCATGCATTAGAAGGTGACACAGGCATTCTCTTGTCTTCTGTGCCTGAGCATTTACGCATTGAAAGAGTCATGGTTAAATGGTTGCGTACGGACATGCATAGGATTATAATTTATTTTCCTTTGATGTTTCCTTTATATCTTAATTAAGGTTTCATGTTTATTTTCTTTTTGAAATCATGTGTGTAAATGGTTAGCCATGAATTTCAATTCAGATAGCATGAGGGCATTAAAAAGTGGCCTTTTGTTCTAATAGATTGGAAAACTACCACTTAAAGCAACCCTTAAATGCTCTGAAGTTGCCTAAAGTAGGTAGCTATTTGCCCGTTTGCCTGGAACAATTGGGATTTACTCCTATTGTCTGTTAGTTGTATCTCTGTCAGTGTCTGAGAGACCCGGTTTGAGCGGCACATCATCTCAGCACACATTCATAGAAGCATTTCTCCTCCTTACAATCTTAACCATACTATTCACTTTTTGAGTCCTGTGTTGTTTCCGTTCACTCTTTCTATATCTTCTGACAGAGCCCCTGGTTTACTTCTATCCTCTGTTGACCTTTTCACTCCTAAAGCCTGCCAGCATTCTTTTACTTGTCCTTGAAAAATCTAAGATGTGTGGTTAAAATTCCTTCAGTGTCTTGGTCTTCTCATTTCCTTGCCAACTTGAACCTGTCTTCACCCGTTCTTTTAACTGGCTCTTCCAATTTTGGCATTCAATCTTAATCCCTTTTCCATCTATTTTTCAGCACAGCCTAACTATTCTGCCAGATTTTCATACTTTTACAAAATTAATCTTGCCTTATCTGTTTGCAACTTAAAATTTTTCTCCATAAATAGACTTTGTTAGTTTTTTTAGCCCAAATTCTCTTTGTTTTGATGCAAACTTTTTGGTTATAACTCACATTAAAAAAGCATTCCTCACATTCACTTGTAGCTGACTGCTTTCTGTCTTGCCTTGAATTATACTATAAATTGTTCTTACTCTGACATAAAAACACTTCTACATAACATTCTTCTGCTGGTTTTATGTGGAAATGTTTGCTAAGATGTTTGACTTCTAAGAGTTTTCATTGTGGTAAGATTTATCCTCAGAACCGTTTTAAAGTGTGTAATTCTGTATCATTAAGAATAATGTTGTGCAACTATTACTACTATCTAATTCTAAAACTTGATTATCCCAAGTGGAACTACCAGACCCACTGAGTTTTTCTTCCCCACCATCTTCTCCCCTGGAACCTGGCAACTATTTATATTTCATATAGAAGGAATCTTACAGTATGTGGCCCATTGCATCTGGCCTCCTTCACTTGACACACTTTTCAAGGTTCATCTAGGCTATAAAATATGTCAGTACTTCATTCCTTTTTATACCTGAGTGATATTTCATTCTATGGAAAGATCACATTTTGTGCTCATCAGTTGATTAGTCTAGTATTTACGAAATCTACAGTGGTATTAGTGAGTGCAGTGAATAGCACATTAGGGGAGAGTGTTACGGACTCGCTCGTGGGTGTTGCTGTTGTGTAGTGTGTATGAGAAGCCCTGTCTATTTTGTTTCCATGCCAGAATTTACCGTCTTTTCTGCTACAATGTTTTCTTTTTATCTTTTCTTTGTGACTAGATTTGTTATTTTTGTTTACAATTGTATTCATAAGCTTCACAAAATACAGATGATTAAATGAATAAAATTATTAGGAGACCTAACACTGAAAAATAATCACTATTATTAACACTTTGAAATCTTTTCTTCTAATCATTTTCTGATGCATGGGTATTTTAGTTTCCCCTGGTTTGGATTACAGTGAATAGATGTTTTGTATGTTGCTCTTTTATTTCATAAAATTCATTTATTTAACAAAGATGTGAATACCTACAATGTGCTGGGGATTGTTCTAGATATCTCTGATGAGTGAAAGACAACTTCTGGTAGGGACACAACTTGGATCATCAATATTCAGCTGATGTTTAAAGCTATGGGACTGAGACCTCCTGGGGATCTAGCTAGAGCTAGAAAGGGCCCAGGAGTCACCCTGAGGGCCCTGCAACAAACGGATGCTGGATGGAAAGGGAGGTGGAAGGAGGACAGCAACCTGAGAGAAGCAGAGTCTAGACGATAAAGTGCACTGAAGCAGGGGTCCCCATGTCATATGCTACGAACATCTGAGTGAGGACAGAGAATTAACCACTAGGTTTGGCAACATGGTAGTCATTGTGGAGCTCAGGGATAGGCGAGAATCATAACCTGGTTGGCGTGCACCTGGGAACAAATACAGTAATAGTTAACACATCTCTGCATGTACTGGCTACTCTTTTGTTGGCGGTGGGCCTTGCACATGTTAAGCAGGAATCTACTAACTGTGCTACCTTCTCCAGCTCCTGTTTTATCTGTTCTTAACTTAATGACAGAAGAAAGTGTAATTGAGCACTTTATTTAATCAATTATTTCTTTCTGCTGATTGACATACATGTCAATATAGGACATATATGCCAATTTTTGCCATTATCCATTACACAAAGACCAAAGTACACAGCTCTGTGAACTTTTTTTCTACTTTTAGCACTATCTCCTCTCAGTGGTGTCATAGAAAGGGAGACAGTCGTGCAAGAGCAGAGCATCTTTAGAGCTTGTGATTTTTACTTGCTGAAATACTTGCTGGGGAAGTGAACAGTTGCTGCTCCTCTGGCAGTGAGAGGCCCAGCGGGCTGACCATTAGGCCCTTTCAAAACAAGTCTGTCCTTTTTTCAATTTAGAAGTTCTAACCTTGAACAGAGAATGCAATGACAAGAGCTAAATTATGTTGTGGAATGAAAGCTAGACATAGATCACTGAGAAGCTGTGTTAAACAGAAACACATGCGTAGCAACTGCCAGTGGTGGAGCCACATCTTACTGACGGAACCCTTTTCATGAGGGCTCTGATAACTCCTCAAGCCCTGCAGGTATAGCCAAGGGAATATTAGTCACGGTTCCCCTCCTCCTCCACTCCTGTGTTCCTGCACTGTTGTATAAATGTGATCAGTATGAGAGTTGAAGGACACTGACCCATTTGCAGTAAACACCCTCCAAATTCTCCATCAGATACCTACTCACATCAGACAATGACCTCTGCGCTTTCCTTTCCACATGTGCTTGGATAGGGTTTTATAAACATTCCCTGCTTGTAGCAAAAAAGAGAACAACATCTGGGGGATCACCATCTCAAAAATGTCCTCTCCGCCTTCTTCTATGCCAAAAAAAAAAAAAAAAAAAAGCCAAAAGAAATAACCCACTAATCATTTCCTGGTCACCCAATGACTTGCCCCTCCCCAGTGGCAGCAGCTGGATAAAACGAGCTGGCCCCAGCTGTCTGTAGGAGTTTGCTGTTTAACTGCTTCCTAACAAGCCCTTCCACAAGGAAGCACCTCCACTCAGCAGCTTCTCACCCAGCCTGGCAGTGCCTAGTGCACAGTACCACAGATTCAGGGTAGGCGCTGGCTGCCCTGTGGCTCATCAGCAGTGACCCTTCCTGCTCCGTTCGTTTCCTGTTTGCTGGGCCTTCCTCAGGTGAAGTGTTGTATCAGTGGCAAACGGACCCAGCGAGAGATGTGAGTGGGCATCTCCCCCGGTCCCTTGAAATATGTCATGTTCTGGAGAGGTCCTGGATTCCCACAGTCAGTTCCCACAGTGGATGGCCCCGAGTGACACTTTGACACTTTACAACTCAGCAGAGTAGTTGAATGTTCTAGAACCTGGCAGACCTGGGTGAGTTCCTGCACTGTTATTGACTCTATGACCTTGGGTGGGTGACTTAAATTCTCTGAATCTTCTTTTTCTCATCCATTTAACGTACATGGAATGTGTATACCAGCCACATTAAGTTATTACAAGAAATTTGCATGATAAATATGTGTGAAGCACCCAGCCAGTACCCTGAAGACAGCACATGCTCACCAGAGTGAACTGTTACTGCCATTATCCACCTTCCCCTACGGTCAAACCTTCTGACTTTCATGGCTTTACATTGATAGCTCAGACCTGACTCTTCACTCCTCTTGTTGTTTCATACTGGCAGAGAGTTTTGCGAAGAAGCCTGGTCATCCTGTTGTTTCCAAAACTCTGGGGTAAGTTCTGGGATGTTTAAGCCAGAGTAAAGATTGAGTTGGCTTTTCCTGCTGACTTGACCAGGATAGGCCCATAAAGTAAGTCTTCTTGGGTATCCTAGGTTGTAACAACTGAAGGGTAGGAGTCTCCCTGGGTAGCCCATTTGGCCCAGCTACTAAATGCTAAAGAAGTGTATCACATTACTATCATCCTTCAGTTATTGAGGATAGATCAGGCCCAAACAAGTACATGGCAAAGGCTTAAATAAAAGAGTCAAATGGTATGATTTTAGGGCTCCAGGAGGTTCAAAACCCTTTAATAGAATTCAAGATTCTCTGGAGGCTAAGACAAAAGAACTTCCTTGGTGACCATATTTATTTGGTTTTCAAACAAAGGAGGGGGATACTGAAGAAAGTGCGGGAATCTAACCACCTTGGAAGTCTTTCAAGCACTTCTCCAAATAATACATTATGTTAATTTAGGAGAACTATGTTATCTCCAGGAAGGCCTTTATCCACACAGGAGTGAGAGCCCTGCAGCTACAGTCTTTATCTATTTAATTGAAGTTGAAGCCAGATGTCCTTACCTGTGGCCTTGTCTTGTGCTTTGAGGCGTCAAGGCTTCACAGGCCTCTACAAGCCTCAACTGGGACCAGTGACTCCTAGAGGTTTACCTACTACGAATCCACTGCCCATCTCCAGACAAGGGGCCTACGCCTTAGACAGACTCACAAGTAAACTTGGAAAGCCAATTGATTAATTTTAAATCAGGCTCAGAGCCACTTCATAGTGGTCTTCTTCAGAAGTAGAGATATGACCATAGTCTACAGGGGACTCCAACACAGGCAAGTCAGAAGGTTTCAGTGATCAGACTTGACTAGGCAAGTAATAGTAGTTGCTGTCACAGAGAAGCTCCAAATGGCAATGATTCAATACAGAGGAAGCTTATTTTTCAGTGAAGTGAAGTTGAGTCCAGAAACTCCTGTGCAGATCAGGATCTTTCCATGTTCTCTTCCAGGAGCCAAAGTTTCTTCCTCAGTTTGCTAAGCCCATCTCCTGGAGCCTCTGAATCTAGCCACTAGAGGGGGCAAGAAAGTATGGATAATCTTGTAGGAGTTTTCCATGAGTCAGCCCTGGCAGTTGCATACAACACCTCCAGTTATAGTCTATTGTCCAAAATCCAGGCACTTGGCAGAGTTTAGTGGAGTTCAGGTATCCCTAGCTACAAGAGAGTCAGGTAAATTGAGTCTAATTGCACACCCAGGAGATATAGGCAATAGGTTTTGATGACACACATTTTTCCAGAGGGGGCTCGAGAAAGTGTTTCAGGTGTAGCATTGAGAAGGCTAAGGCACTTGGATGGGGTGGAGAGAAGAATATTGAATGACTAACTTGTTAGGGCTGGATTCTCTGGTGACTTCTTTCCAGGGACAGATTTTCAGCTCCAGCAGCGGACACTCGTCCTAGCATCTGGGGCGAGTGCCCACCCAAGTTTGCTACCAAGTTGGGCCGAGCAGTGGTCAAAGAAGGACAAATGGGGCGATTCTCCTGCAAGGTCACTGGCCGGCCCCAACCTCAGGTCACCTGGCTCAAGGTAAGGTTTTGTCTGCCTGGCTCTGGGAAGTCTGGGAGGTCAGAGTTATACACTTGGATGAGCAGAAGTCTGTCTTTCTAATCACTTCCCTCTATTTCAGTAGTAGATGGTTCTCAAGGGTTCTCTGTATATTTGACAGTGATGCTTGTGTTTACCCACTTGCACTCTCTCCCACTATTATTCAGACCACAGTGTTCCTGTAATCCTCAACACTCAGAAAACAGCATAAAACTTCTGAGTTCAGACCTAAACATTTCAACAGAGGGGACTTTGAAGTTAGGATGCTAGTTTTAAGGCCATAGCCCCTGTTCAGAAAGCATGTCACCCTGGACAGGTCATGTGATCTCTGGAACCCTGTTTCTTCATGTGTGTAGTAGAAATAGTGTTACCTACCTCAGAACACGGGGACACTCCAGGTGGAAGTGCTTTAGCACATCATTCAGGGTTGGGGAAGTGAAGAGAGGTGGAAGAGGCAATGAGACAGGGTGGGGATGGGCAGGATAGTGAGAAACAGCTAAAACAGGCAGGGGAGAGGCAAAGAACTGAAGTTAGGAGTTCAGGTTTTCCTATCTCGAGTCCAGGCTCTTTTGAAACATTTCCTAAGCATCTGCTCTAAGTGGACCCAAAACAATCTCCTATACCCAGACCTCAAAGCAGGGTGCTCAGCTGATCTGCCTCGTTCTCTGAGCATGACAGCCCAGAGCAGACATCTGTCCCACAGGACTAGCAGGAGGCAGGTAGTGCCAAAAGGTGAACAGATTTCTGTGATGAAGCTACCCTATTGCTATCCACAGGGAAATGTCCCACTGCAGCCGAGTGCCCGTGTGTCCATGTCAGAGAAGAATGGGATGCAGGTCCTGGAAATTCATGAGGTCACCCAGGATGATGTGGGCATGTACACGTGCATGGTGGTGAATGGGTCGGGAAAGGCCTCCATGTCGGCAGAGCTCTCCATCCCAGGTAGGGAGGTGTGGTGCAGAGGGACCCCTTCCTGGTGTCCTACAGGATGTTTGTTCCTTACTTACCTGTGTTCTCTTCTGGGGCAGTGTCTTCGACAAGAAGGAAGTAGGTTAGGCTAGCAGTGCTGACCTGGCTCTAGAGAAAGAGCAAAGAGTTCATTGTTCTTTCTGACCCTACGCTTGACCCAGCCCTGTCTTCAGTGCTTCCTTCTTACTTACACCCCTTATCTGTACCTTCGTTGATTGAAGGAGTGGACGTTGCCAAGGTCTTGCCGTCATCCCTACCTAAATTTAGCTTATTGTCCACTCTGTCCTTCAAACCGGTGTCCCTTCAACTTAACTCATTCCACCCAGGATTCCCATGTTCTTCCCACCACATCGGGTGGCATCCTCCTCACAGTTGCCTGTCTTGCGCTTGGGTCATCATACATTGTCAGTATTTCCTTTGGTGTGTCTCTGAACTTGTGTCCTCCATACACTCTGCTCAGTTGCTCCCAGTGCAGCCTGGGGAAGCCACAGCATGCACATGGGGAGGGCGCTGAATGTCACAGCGCTGGATGTGATTTCCAGTGGTCACAGACTGTATTGTTCACAGAAAGGAGCTGTAGCTTGAGGCTCAGGAAGGGGAGTGACTTCACTCTTTCCTCCTCTCTTTCCTCTTTCGTTCGGTGACTTTTCTCTTTGGCAGTTCCTTCCTTTCTCAGAAACTATGTCACCTTACTGCATTTACCTTTTTTTTTTTTTTTTTTGGCTCAAGTGTTTTTCACAATCCACAGAAAGAAATTTATTTTACATTCCAGAACACATGTGCATATATAGACACATCTAACTGAGATAATTTTCATGAAAGAAGCCTGACTCATTCTGTGTATAGTACATACTGGTTCTATTCCAGTGGAACACTTAAAACAAGAAATCCTGGTTCTGATCAAATAATGTGATTTCACATCTCCCTGCAGGACCTGCCATCAGGCATCTGGAGCAGGATTCCAACCAGTGTCCCTTCACTTACCCAGGCTTAAATTTTAAAATTCACTTAATAACAGAATGATATGTTGCCTGAAATTTGTTTTAAAGTACAGTAAATCCCTGTCTTATGAATGAGTTCCATTCTGGGAGAATGTTTGTAAGTCAGATTCGTTTGTAAGTCTGACAAAGTGAGTCTTATATACCTTTAACACAAATATACAATGTAAACCACAAAAAACAAACACATACACACAATTCACACAACTATTGCACACTATCACACTGTTCAGTAAACACACAACAGCATAACTGTGACAATGTCTAGCTCAGCAGACACATGAGCTACTTCTGTGATTTGTTCACATCTATGAATGTTCATAATGCAAGGTCCAGTCATATCTGTGAAAGTTCATAACTCGAATGTTCATAACTCAGGCACTTAACATACAAACAGAACAATACAAGAAGGGGTGGATAGGCCTGGGAAATGTTGCTGTGTCTGTAGAGTTGCTGATAGCTTTGAAGGTTTGTGATATCTTTCTCTCTACTGTTGTATATTTTTCAATTTTCCGAGATAAAAAAGAACATGGCAGAAAAATGATATATCATCTATTTTTCTGGGAGAACAGAATAAAATTATATGTCATATGTTTGTAAAGCATGTGTTTGTCAAGACTGAACACTTTGAGGGGGTCTGTTTTTGAAGGCCACAGATACATTTAAGTGTTTGGATTTGAAATTTTCAGTAGATGGAGTGTGTTAGTCCCTCCCTTGACTTTTGCTTCTTCTGTTGAGTGAAGGGGAAGAGATTCTTGCCCATAAGCTCCAGCGCCTGTCAGAAGCCAGGAAGGGCCACTCTGGACACCTGGACAGTCTCTCCAGGGCTGAGAGTTTTTTAGACCAACTGGAGAGGTTCAGCACCCGCGAGGCTGCAAGCAGTGAACTGGGTGGGACTGTGGTGGCAGCAGTGAAAACTCTGTAATGAAAGGAAGGGATGATGTCTTGTCATTTTCTCCTCCAGGCATATAAAATATTCCACTGACTGTCTCTTCGTCCTTTTCTCTTTTTCCAGGTTTGGACAGTACCAGCAGGTATGTCTAGGCTCTGTGGTCTTGTTTTCCACCTTGAGATATCTTTGCAAGGAAAGGAAGGTCATGAAAAAATGCCCTGCATTTTCCAAGTTGTCATGTACCAAGGAAGGTTTGACTGGGTTTAGGGGTGTTTTTATTTAGGGTGCTTTCAGTTGGGATGGTCTGCCTTGTTCTCCTTTCCAGTATGCCCTCCAGTTGATGAAGCTTGCTGTCAATATCAAGACTCCTGAAAATTCCATGCCGACATCTTCCTCTGTGTCCCCAAGTTAGCCTTGCTTGGGAAGATTTTACACGCACCAGGCCACAATCCTCAGGCTCACGCAGCCCATAGTCTGAGGTGTTTTCTCTCCTATGTGTGAGGTCTAGAACTAGGCTTTGGTACACAGGGTGAGCCAGCTGTCTACTGTGAGCAGAGCTTACACAGTCACTCAAATGCATACTTACTACTGTGACCTGTCTGTGATGAAGAATGACACAGACACTAATTTAGATTTCAAGGCTAGGAGAACCCTTTCTGCAGACTCCATAGTTGAGCTCTGACTTGTGAATTGTAATTTTATCAAGCAAAGAAAAGACAAAGAGAATGTGTTCCAGACATAAGGAACAGTGTGAGCTCTGAAAGGAGAGGGCCTGTGGGGCCCAGAGGACCACTGGTGCAGCGCAGGTAGTGTGACAGTGTCTTCTGAGGGCCCGCAGGGAGCTGGAGTCAGCTCATTTAAGGGCATCTTATGAGACTGTCTTATTCTTAAGAGAGTGGAAAGCATGTAGAAAACTGTGGAGTTTCAAGTATTGTAATTTATGTCTTTGAAAGAGTAACTACACTTGCTGAGTAGGACTGGATTAGAGGGGGGCTGTGAGGGCAGGGGATGCCAGCTGGATGGCTTGAGAACAGAAGTGCAGATAAACAATGCTCTGGATGGAAGTAAGGACATATCAGCCCCGGTGCTGTGACTCAGGACACTGAACGAACTGCAGAGAAAAGCTTCTGCTCTTGCTCGCCCCTAACCTGTAGGCTTCTGTGAGCCCTGGAATCTGGGCTTCTGAGGAGAATGTTTCTGAGTAACCAGATGATCACTGTGCTCCTTCTCCTCCCTCTCTGCCCACCACCACACCACAGGTCATTTGTGAGAGGAACAAAGGCCCCCGATGCAGATATCAGGAGGGAGGTGACCAATGGAATCACAAAGGGGCTGAAACTGGACAGCATGGAGACAGTGGCTGGAAGTAAGACTAGCCCCAGCCTACACAAAGATGGCTCTCTGGCCTGGGTCACAAACAGCCCATCACATTCTCTGCGGGAGTCCAAACCAGAGCTATGTGGGGACTCCCCCAGAAAGGTCCTGCAGACTCCCCTCCTACAGAAAACTCCCAGCACCGTCACCCCGCAGGCTACAAAAGTCCAGCCAGAACCCAGAGCACCAGCCTTGGGGGTTCTATCTCTTTCTGGAGAAGAGAAGAAGAGACCGGCTGCTGCCCAGCCAAGCACCCTCCCCACCAGAGGATCTGGCCTGGAAAACCCAGAAGTTGTGAGCACAGTTGCCTCGAGGAAAACCCCCACGGAGAGCCAGAGAGAGTTAACATTGCCCCAGTTTGAGAGCAAGCCCCAAAGCCTGGAAGTCTGTGAACACGAAACAGTCAAGTTCAGGTGTGATGGTGAGTAGAGCTGGTAAAGTTCCTGGCTCCCAGAAGCCAGGCCCTTAGTGGCCACTCCATTGCTTCAGCACCACCTATGTCCACCCACTCCCTTCCTGGGTCCCACAGGGTGGCATCTTCCAGAGCTCTTCCCTTTAGGAGGACTCAATCCAGAAAAGTCCTTCATTCTGAAGAGACAACAGTAGTCCGTTGTTGCTTGTAAAATGCAACTTCAACCCTGTGCCCTAATTTGTATCACCCTCACCACTGCCATCATCAGAACACCAATAGCCGTCTCCTCTCCTCTTCCTCTTCCTGGCCTTGGCCAACCATTCTGCTCACGTTCCTCTTCCCCAAGACCTTGACTTGTCTTTATTCTCATGGAGGGTGAGGTCAGAGCAAGAAAGCAGCAAGAGTGGGAAGGAGCCCACCCTGTCCGAATACTTTCTCCCTCTTGGAAAGCACAGTGTGCCTCCCTCAGGCAGGAGACCTCATGTTCTTTACCTGCCTGTAGTTTCAGGGATCCCGAAGCCTGAAGTGGCCTGGTTCCTGGAAGGCATTCCTGTGCAGACAAGAGAAGGCACCACTGAGGTATATGAGGATGGGGGATCCTATTACTTGTGCCTGCTGAGAGCCCGGACCAGAGACAGTGGACAGTACAGCTGCACAGCTTCCAACAGCCAAGGCCAGGTGTCCTGCAGCTGGACCCTCCGAGTGGAAAGTGAGTACATCCCTTCTAGACCCCAGGTTCTCAGGGATGCTTTACATGTTACAATTGCTTCAGCTCCTAAGTTCTGTTCCCCAAGGCTCTAGCAAAACATCACTGCCACCCAGCTGCCAAAGCCTAATATATTGCTCCTGGTGGGAGTTTTTTGTTGTTGTTATTGTTGTTTGTTTGTTTATACTGGGCATTGAACCCAGAACCTTTGTACTGAGCTACATTCCCAGCTCATTTTTTTTTTTGGCAGGAGGTTTACAAGTAGGCAATCTGAGAGCGTTATTCAGTTCTGGTTGCAGATTGGCTGCTGCCCTGTAACCACCCATCTCTGCAGATGCACCAGCATTCCCACATCAGAACAGCTTGCTGTACCGTGTGTAGTACCTCGAGTGTTCTCTGTTTTGCTTTTCTTAAACCTTTAAGATCCCTAAGATGCCACCCAAATGGCCTACACTGTCCAAGGCTTTATTAGTATAATATTTTACTAAGTGAAATTACACAACTACAGGACATGTGGCATATTTAGGGTTTAAACAATAAAAATGGGCATGCATAGGCATTTTTCTCACTGTTTCTCAAATTGTGTTTTTTCACAATTAGTAGGAGCTCCAGAAATGTAACCCATGCAAATTTAAGGGGTCCACTGTAAATACCACATTTTCTTTATCCATGGATCTTTTGATGGATATATGGACCATTTCCAAGATTTAGCTACTATAAATGGGGCTACTGTAAACATAGTTATGCATATATCACTGTGGTATGATGCTTTTAACTCCTTCAGGAAGATACTGAGGAAGAGGACAGCTGGGTCAAATGGACCCTCTAGTTTTAGTTTTTTGAGGAATGTCCATACTGATTTTCATAGTGGTTGTACTAATTTACATTCCCATCAACAACAGCAAAGGGTTCCTTTTTCCCCACGGCCTCACCAGCATTTGTTATTGGATGATTTCTTCAGGACAGCCCTTCTTTCTGGAGTGAGATGGAATCTCAGCATTGCTTGGCCCCTTTGTCAAAGACAATGTAGCTGAGTGTGTCTGGGATTGTTTCCGCATCTTGATTCTGTTCCAGTGATACTCAGGTCTATTTTTTCCTGCCAGCACAGTGCTGTTTTTGTCATGGTAACTTTCTAGTATAACTTCAAATCAGGGATTGTGATGCCCCCTGCCTTGCCCTTGTTGTCAAGAATTGTTTCTGCTGTTCTAGGTCTCTTGTTCATATGAACTTTAGGATTGTATTCTCTAGTTTTTTGAAGTATGCTATTAGTATTTTGAGTAAATGTATTAAATTTGTGTAACAGTTTTGGGAAGAATGCCCACTTTTACTGTATTCATTCTGCTTATCCAAGAACAGGAAATATCTTCCCATTTTTTAAATATTCTCTTCAGGGGCTGGGGATATAGCTCAGTGGAATAAGCGCCTGCCTAGCAAGCGCAGGGTCCTGAGTTCAATCCCCAGTACCGCAAAAAAATAAAAATAAAAAAAAAATTAAAAAAAATAAATATTCTCTTCAATCTCCTTTTTCAGAGTACTATAATTTTCAATGTAAAAGTCTTTCACTTCCTTCACTAGATTGATTCCTAAGTATTTTTTATCCTATTGTGAAAGATATGGATTGCCTAATTTGTATCTCAATGAGTTTATTTGTGTACAGGAATGCTATTGACTTTTGAGTGTCAACTTTGTATCCAGCTGTGACACTAAATTTGGTTTTAAATCTAGAAGTCTTTTGGTGGAGTTTTTGGGTCTTCTATGTAAAATACCATATTAGCTGCAAATAATAATTTAACTTCTTCCTTTCTGAGCTTTATTCATTTTATTGCTTTCTCTTGTGTAATTGCTCTAGCTGTTTCCATAATTATATTGAATAAGAGTAGTGATAGTGGGTATCCATGCCTTGCTCCTGATTTTAGAGTGCAAGCTTTCAGTTTTTGTCCATTTCGTATTATGTTAACTGTTGGTTTGTCATAGATGGCTTTTATCAGATTGAGATGGAGACCATCCATTCCAATTCTCTGTAGGGTTTTTAATCAAGAATGAGTGTTGGACTTGGTCAAAGCTCTTTCTGCAGCTATTGAGATGATCATGTGGTTTTTGTCCTTGGTTCTGTTAATATGATGTATTGTATTTATTGATTTGCATATATTGAACCATGCCTGCATTCCTGGAATGAATTCTGTTTGGTTATGATATATAATCTTCTTGATAATTTGCTGCATTCTGCTTGCCAGTTCCTTATTGAGGATTTTTGCATCTGTGTTCATTAGGGAGGTTGGCCTGTAGTTCTCTTTTCTGGTTGGATCCTTATCTGGTTTTGCTATCAGGGTAATGCTTGCTTCCAGTTTGGGAACATTGCTTCCTTTTCAGTTTCATTGAAGAGTTTAAGGAGTAGTGGCATCAGATCTCCTCTAAATTTCTTGTGTTGTTTGTTTGTTTGTTTGTTTGTTTGTTTTTTACCATGGCTATTTGGAGTTCTGTATGCCTCACCTAGTGTATGTCAAATTCTCTTTCCCTGCTTGGGAAGTTTTCTGCCATTGCTTCTGTGAACAGGTTTTTTACATCATTTATGCTATCTCCTCCCTTGTCATTGACTCCAATGAATCTTATATTATTCTTCTTTGCATCATGTAGCAGCTATTGGATTGATTTTTCATGGACCCTTGCTATTTTTAAGAAATCTTTTTCATGATCACTAACTTCAGTCCTGTCTTCTAGATCTGATATTCTATCCTCAAATTGGCTCATTCTACTTCATATATTTCAATAGAATTTTTAAACTCCTAGATATCTGTTTGAACCTATTTCATGGATTCCATTTCTTTACTATGTTGGGCATTTATGGTTTCTATCATTTTCCTAAATTCCTCTACTTTTTATCTGTTCCTCTACTCTAGATTCACTATGTCTTTCATGTCCTTTACTGTGGTCATTATTTCTGTAGTTATATGAGAAATTATTTTTCATTTGATTTTTTTATAGCCTCATTCATCTGCTTTGTTGCTTTTGAACTGTTGCACCTCATTGCCCCCTGGGTTTGACTTTGGCAAGCTAAAAGTCTGGGGTTGCATCTTGCTTTTGTGTCTTCTCATTCTATTTTCTTTTAGTTTAATTCCTGAGTTGATGGTTATAAATTGCTTATGGTAGGTAGCTTTATTGCTAGTGTACAAAACCCTTAAATGACTACTTCTTAGAGATGTCTTCCAGGTATAGCTGGCTTTTGAGTTTTACATCGGTTGCAAGATTCTACCTCTTCAATTTATTGTGAATGAGAAATTGCTGCCTCTTTGGCTTAGCCCCTGGTTCTCTGGTACTAGCCTATAGTATTGTTTATGACCTTCAGGGAATGTCATTCTTGGCATACAAGGAACAACTAATTAGAATAATTTCATCACCTTGGCAAAAGTAGTACAATCAGCAATAACAATAGTGTCAAACACAGCCTAGAAAGTGACAGTGGTAACTATTAATTTGCCAGCTTTAATATATATAATCAAGATTGGTAGTCATGGGACTGGGGATATGGCTCAGTGGAATAAATGCCTGCCTGGCAAGCTTAAGGTCCTGTGTTCAATCCCCAGTACTTCAAAAAAAAAAAAAGATTTATAGTTATGTAACAAAATCTATATAACAAAATCTAAACAAACCAGAAAATTATATGCAGAAAATATCCCCTCAATATGGTAGCTTTTCCCTCTGGGGAGAAAATTTTTAAAAGGTTAGGGAAAAAAAATAAAGAAATAAAAGAAGAGAAAGAGATTAGAAGCAAGGCTGGAGGACAGTGGAAGATTATGCAAGCTTTGGGAAAGTAGTGAAGAAGACAGAAGGGAAAGGAAGAAACAGAAACAAGAATAACAATAAAAATAGAAACAAAACAAAAATTTAAAAAACTAGAAACAATATTCACACTTATAAAAAGAATGTGAACAAGAAAAAGGGGTGAATGGAGTAAAGAAAGAAGAGAGAAGAAGAAGAGAAGGGGAAAATGTCTGCTTTAGCACTTGTCTCAGCTGTCACTGGGAGACAGAGGGTGCAAACAGAATCCAGCTCCGTGTTGATTAATCCCAGCAAGCCAGCAGTAGAATTACAGTGAGGTAGTAGATAATCCCAGCAAGCCTATACCTTTAGTTCCACTGAAATTTAGGCTACTTCTGGTTTCTGGCTGTGAGGCTGGAAACCCTGCAGCACTCTGGGTGCCTCCTACAGACTTCACCTCAACTCCCTGACCTCCTGCCAGCTTGAACTTGACTGTACCTCACTCTGAAACGGGGAGCTGCTAGGTGGAGCCAACCTGCAGCTGCTCTGAGTTCTGAGTATAGTTGGCCCCTTTCCAAAATGGCAATTGGCTGATTGCCCTCTTCCGAGAGATACCTAAACTGGAAAAGCTCACCAGCCACTGCAGTTTGCAGCATCTGTTGGTGTCCTCTACTGGTGCTTTTCTCCATGGAGGCTGGTAGGGTCACAGTAGTCACTGCGCATCTGTAGTTTTGAGCCATTCCTCCCATGCAGAAAACTGGGACTCAGGGAGAATGTGCCTCTTGCCACATCCCTCTTCTATTTTTATGTCTCTCTCCCTGCTCTCCCTATGAGCTTCAGTTCTCACTTCAGATCATTTCTGGGTCCTGGGGATCCATTTTCCTCCTCCTCCTTCTCTTATGCATGTTATATTCCAGGGTCTGCACTCCAAATCTCAGAGAAGCTGATTCCCTGCTGCTCGCCACTCCAGCGTCTTCCTGTAAAGTCCCTGATTCTTTGTATTTTCTTAGCCTCAGTTGCATTGATTTCTGCTCTAATATTTATAACCTCCTTCCTCATATGAGCTTTGGGTTTAACTTGCTGTTCTTTTTCTAGAACCTTGAGGTTCAAGAGAGGTTATTTAGCTGAGTTTTCTCTGCTTTTCTGATATGCGTGGGAATTCACACATGTTCCCGGGCCCCAGCCATTCTGAACCCTTGACCTGGGTGGAGGCACAAACCACACTTGGAAAATCAAACGCATATGCATCTTTGTCATTTCATCTCATTCCATTCCATTTCACGGAACTGGAAAAATAATAAAAATAATTTAAAATTGAAATGTCCTTATGCGGTCCTGTGGTGTCTACAAGTAAGAAAGCATTAACCAGACTGTGTGATCCCTGCTAGGGCACGCGAGAGAAGAAAAGAGATGCTAGACAGTGGAGTCACACCGAGCAGGGGGGGGCATCGCAGGATGCCCAGGAAGGCAAATGCCACAAGCACACGGGGGATGCCTGAGCTACAGTGAGGAAAAGGCCAGCTGGTCCTGCACACCACCAAGCCAGGGCACCTTGTGACCATGGGAGGCCCCTGCCATGTCATCTGCCTCGAGCTCCTGGTGCCCGGGGCTGCTGCTTCCTAAGCGTGAAGGTAGAAAAGGCCCAGCCAGGCCACGGAGGAAGTCTGGTGCTCAGGGCAGCATGCTGTCAGCCTGGAGGCCTGAGGTAACTCCAGTCAGTCACCACATTGGGCAAGCGGTGGTCTGAGGCGTCTGTTCTCTCATCCTCACAGAGCTGGCTGCCATGGAGGCGGCCCCCTCCTTCTCCAGTGTCCTGAAGGACTGCGCAGTCATCGAGGGCCAGGATTTTGTGCTACAGTGCTCCGTGCGGGGGACCCCAGTGCCCCAAATCACTTGGCTACTCAATGGTGAGTCCCCTGCTTCACCCCATCCCTCAAGCCCTTTGACTCTGCCTTAGTTCTTACATCTCATTTTGCACCATGGACCCCTTTTCTGCACAAGGTGCAGAAAACACAGAAATCAAGTCTGCTGCCAGCTGGCTGGGCATGTTTGCAACCTTCCAAAGGCTTGTATTCTTCTTCTGCATAGTGACAGTACTGTTGCTGGCCTTGTAGGGTAGTCACTGTGAAATCAAATTATATAAAGTGGTCAGTCAGGTCCTTGACCCATAGATGCATGAGAAATTTCATGTCTTCCTCTGGTCAGACTCATAACAGGTCCTCATTAAATATTTGTTGAGTCAATACATAAACATGTACATGAACCAGTTAATGAGCCCCACTAGAAGTTGTTCAAGGAATCTTGCCTTTTACTTAATGGTAGGTGCTTCTGAGGTTCACAGACTAGTAATTCTTTGTTATGATAATTATAATCCTATAAAAACATGCCAACTCGTTTAGTTTTTAGCCAAGTAAGACCTCTGAAGCAAATTAATCACCAAATATTATCACCCTTCTCTTTAAAAAAAACACAAATCTTTCAATTTCAAAAGAGTGGCATAACCCTGATTTGATAACAGGACAATCTGTTCAATGGATGAACCTGGGCAGGGCCTGCACTGGGGAGAAGGGACTCACATCCTGTGAATCAGGAGGCCCGAATGCTGGTCCTTTGCTACCATGGAGCAGTAAATGGGGAACCTGGGGCACCCACTTCATCTCTTTGGTACTTGCTTCATTACGGATGGGGAACAGGAAGAGAGGAGGTTCAGGATCTCAGCCAGCTCTTCTGTTGATAAAACGTGCTCCTCAGGGACAACAGCCATCACTTGTGCACCACACACTCCCCAGGTGCATCTGTGCGTGTGAACCTTCCATGTCGGTACAGACTGCTCATGCTTTGAGTGGCGGGATGCTGTGTGCCCCTGCCATACAGCTGTCTTTGGGTAGCTAAGTGAGAGCTGAGGTCTGTCTTCCCTGCACACCTCAGGTAAGGACAGAACTCCCGTGGGGGCCTGGGATTACTAAAAGATGCAGCCCCCTCCTTCTCCTCCTTGCAGTGAGTGCAGGATATGGACACAAGGATTAATCGTGTACCCGAGGAATAGTTTCCTTCTGGCTCAGGGCTTCTCTGCCTAGCTCGGAGTCTAGAAAAGTGGTGGTAAATCTGTGGCATGTGTGCCACAGTGGACTATTTGTTTTCACTGAAAGCTCTAAAAGGTTCGCCATCACTTGTCTAGAGCAAGGGTTAACACCCCTTCCTCTGAAGGGCCAGGTAGTAAATCTCTTCAGCGTCTGTGGTCCCTCAGCCTCTGTGGCAACTACTCCGATCCATTGTCACAGCTTAAAAATAGCATAGACAGCATTTGAAGGAGTGAGTATGGCCATGTCATAATAAAGCTTTATTTATGATCCCTGAAATATGAATTCCATGTAGTTTTCATGTGTCTTGAAATTTTCCTCCTGTCACTTTTTCAGCCATTTAAAATATGTAAAAATTACTCTTAGCTGGTAGGTTCTCCAGAAATAGGCCATGGGTCAGATTCGATCCAAGGGCTGTGGTTTAGTTTGTACCCTGGTTTACACCCCTCAGGGCTGAATCCTTGGTACATCACCCTACCCACTAGAGGACAATCATGCTCAAATTGGGTTTCCTTGGTTTCAGCTCTGGTCCAACCCAGTGTCCATGCTGAAGGAGTTTCAAGACTCCCAAGTTTGAGGGGCCCTGAACCCATAGTTCTTTCTGGGGCATCTCCACTCCCTCCCTGGTTATGGGGCTGAAATGAATTGTACTTCAATAAGTGGAGAGATCTCACAGAGCTTGCCAGTGCATGTTTGGACTGCAGAGGCTCATTGACAACAGTCGGGGAATGTGCTGGTGATTTCAAGGAAGAGGTTTTGAGGATGCCATTGTCACAAAGAATAAAAGCGAAGAGCCATATTCGGGCCCTTCCGTGGCAGGATCTCAGCCCAGGCCTTTTCCCACCCTGCTTCATTTCATAGAGTGGACTGGGTTTGGAAGTCTGTCAGGTTGGAAGTCCGTCTTCCCTCCAGCCATGGGGTGTGCTTGGCTGCCTCTTTGCCAGACTGTTGCGGAGACATGAAGCGTTGCCATGTGCAGAAGAAAACAGTGCATTGCAGGCAGAGCATTTCTTTCTGTACTGTCTCCCTCCCCACAGCCCACCCCCAAGTTTATGAAGTGCAAACCAGGACCACAGGGCCTGGCAAGGGAAGGGACTGACAGTTGCTTCCTATGTGGCAAACAGACACATTCCTGCTCTAACACCAGAGTCTGCAGTAATGAGATCATTATTTTCCCCTAGAAATAAAAGGTCATGTCCCAGAGTGATAAAATCTCAGGAACATACAATGTTAAGGAAACTACTAAAGTTCCCTGTAAATGTTTCTATCGCAATCAGGACTTTAATCAAAGATCAAGGACTTCTCACAGACCAGCCATTCTTAGTTCCCTGTAGTTGTCTTTGCCATGATGCTAAGATGCACCTAACTTTACAGAGGAAATAAAGCTAATTGCAAAGCTGGGGTGCTTTCTGATAAATATCTACAATAGGAGAGGGAATCTTTGTTTCTGGAGACACCTAAAAGGAGCTGGGAGCCACATGTTCAGTCTGGGCAAAGTCTGCTCTACCAGAGCCTGGGCCAGGGGCCAAAGGACCCTGTAGGATTCTTTCCAGGCATTGAATTCTGTGAAGTTGAGAATGTGGAATGGAGACTATCTTACTTAACACAGATTGCCCAGATCTGTGTCTCTTTCCCGCCTGCCTTCCAGATTCCTCCAGAATCCTTTCCCTCTGTGTTTCCAGCCCCAGCCTTGTCCACTATGGGCCTGAGCCAGCCTCAGCGTTGACCCTGCTGAGGATAGGGCCCCTGTCCTGTCCCGCGTGCTCCCTGTCTCACCCGCCCTGCACTTCCCTCCCCAGGGCAGCCCATCCAGTACGCGCACTCCACCTGCCGGGCTGGTGTGGCTGAGCTCCGCGTCCAGGACACCCTGCCAGAGGACGATGGCATCTATACCTGTCTGGCTGAGAACGCCTCAGGCCAAGTGTCCTGCAGCGCCAGGGTCACTGTCCATGGTAAGAGCCTCCAGGCATCTCGCTAAAAGCACCTTTCCTGAAGACAGGTCCAGCAGCTCTGGAGAAAGGACACTTGTAGAAAACAGTACGATTGGCCCAAATCCAGGGAGGTGCACATGGCATTACTCCAGGCCATGGATGGCAGGCATTGCTGCCACAGAGGAGAGGTTGTGCAAAACTCCTGGGGACAGAGGAGCGGTGCCTTGGAAAACCTATGCCTGACGGAACACCCTGACAAGGGTCTGCCGCAGAGGGAGCCAGTCCCCCACCCCTTTGCCCTGCTGGGGCCATGGGAAATGCAGGGGAAAGAGGCTAGGGCCCCCCGAGCTCCTGCCCTGGTGGGAAGAAAACTACCCACTCCGCAAGAAGACCTCGGAGGGGGTCTCACAAGTGAGCAGCTGCGCACTTGGGACAAAGTGCGGGCGCTGAGGCTCCTAGAGGGTTGCAGGCCGCCCCCTTCCTCTGCCCTTGCTCCTCCCACCGCCCCTGCTCACTTTTTGCATCACCAGCCTGGTGCCCAGTAATCTGATTATCACAGGCATCCACTGACTGGCCAAGCGCTTAGTACCTGGGAGTCACAGGAGCCACAGACTCTAGACGCATCCACCTGAGCTGTGGGATTGGTGGGCACAGCAGCAGTTCCTGGGGAGGTGCTTCTTGGGTCTGGGCCTTCAGGTAAGCCTGACTCTCACTCTCGCCTTAGGGCCCCCAGCACCTGAGCAGGACTGGGTCCTCTGGTGCTGGACTGTGTGCAGTGTGCGTGCTTTCCTACTGGACTAGCAGCAGACCACACCTCCTCTGTCTTTGTCCCCCCACCTCAGGCCTCGAGAAAGAGCCCTACAATTGGAGTAGCCACCCTGTGGGAGCTGCAGGAGATGGCTTTCCAGAAAGGAAAGGGGCACAGCCTACTGTTTGGCCTCTCCTGTGGCACCTGCTCGAGCTCCCCACAGCTCAGGGGTGGAGCTGTGCCTGTTTTACACAGAAAGATCTAGAGGTTTACAAAGTCAGTGTCACCCAGCCAAGGGCACCATGCTGGCAGCAAAGCTGGCCTTCTGAGCCAGGCCTTGGGATGGTGACTCCCAGGCTCATCTTGTTGCTGCCCTTTTTCAGAGTGCATCTCCCCTGGCCCTGAGAGAGCTAGGCAACTTGGGGTGGGCCCCATCCATCCCTTGTGGACAAAGCAACTGGCACCAGTGGAACATGTGGCCCACACTGGCTTTCTGAGGCTGCAAGGAGACCCAGATTTCTCTGAAGGGGTACCCTGGCATGGAGTCCTCTCTCAGGGAACCCTTTTTGCTCCAGCCAGAGCCATGCTGGCCCCCAGGAGTTTCTGAGCCAAGGTTCTGGTGTGTACTTCTATCCTGTGTTCTAACTCTGGCTTGGAGGCCTCAGGAGACTGTGCTGCAGGATTTCTGAGGAAGCAAGAACAGCTCAGAGCAGCCCTCCTTGACCCTTTCCAGCAGGGGGCTGTTCTCTGAGGGTCCCACCCACCACCTCCAAGTCAGGCTCCGAATGGCACATGGTGCCCAGCTGCACAGCTCTGCCTTCTTCCTGATGCTTCTTTGCCAGCTCCCCCACACACACCAAGACCACAGCTAATCTAGCAGCTGCCCTGGGTTGTCTTTGCTTAGACTGGATTAGACAGAGCCAGCTGAGCTAATTGTGGAGCTGGGGGTCCCTGGATGAGTGCTCGAGATCTCTTTGGGGCTATTCTCCTGAGTCCTGGGGTGACTGATCACCCATGCTGACGTGTCAGAGTGCAGCAGGAGAGAGGCCCTCGCAAGAGCCCTGTGGGACTTGGGGTTCGCTCTTAGCAGCCTGCGCGTGTGAGCAGCTTCTCAGCCGGGGGAATTTATGGCCCGTCAAGCCAGACAGGCTCAGATACCATAAATGGTGAAGAAGGCTGGGAGAAAAAGCTGCACTGAGGCCCAGCGGCATGTGGGCTGCCTCTGCCTGGGGTTGGCAGGGGGAGCCTGGCACAGGGACACCCCTGGCACCGTGCCCAGGCCCTCAGCAGGCTCGAGTCTGTGGCCTGCACCATCCTCAGCAGTGGAGTTCTTGCTGACTTGGCTGCTTTTCTGGCTCCAAGTCCTCGGGGGCTGGTGGGGACACTTGTTCCCTACTGCCCTCTGGCTGCTTCTTAGCATGGCACTTGGCCATGACAGGGAAGATGAAGGGGGAAGGATTGCTTGGTGTGACGCTTGCTGACCACTGACTGGCCTTGCCACTTGGAGTTCACTCCCAGGCCTCACTCTTTAGTGAGCTAGAGATAAGAAGAGCCACTCACAATAATGTGAGGATCAAAGGAAGGAAGGAAGGGAGGGAGGGAGGGAAGGAGGAAGGGAAGGAAGGAAGGAAGGAAGGAAGATGCGGTGTTCCCAGAACAAGAGAGCACTCAGCTAGTATGTGCCGTTATGACAACTTTCCAACTTTTACACGGGATAAAATATATTTTGGCGTGCTTTTACTCAAGGATCGTCTTGCTATAGTGAAGCAAATTCAGAGAGATTGGGCAATGACCGCGTCACACTCCTGCGCTAAATTCCAAGAATCTGACCACAAGATGGCGCCATTCAGCAGCGCATTGCACTCTGGTCTGTCCTATTGGAGGACCTGTCTCTAGGGCCAGTTCTGTTAGAGACTGATTTTGACAGTTCAGTAGACACGGGGACTCCTCCTCACCTCTTCAGCCTTTCCCCAAGGGTTCTCAGTCACCCAGAACATGGGCCCGGCTGACTCTCACACACAGTCCCTTTCTCTGGGACGCCTTTGCTCATCCCCTCAGGATGAGTTCTAACACCAGGACTTCCCTTATTACATTTACTACCCATGGGTCTTTGTTGAGTACCTGTATTTATTTGTGCCAGGTGTGTTCTGGGAAAACTGCAGCGCACAGGTGGTAGAGAGTCCTGAGTCCTGCCTTGACAGTGCTGACATTCCGATGTGGACAGGGCAGTGGTCAGCACCGGCTTCAACTGCAAATGCTGACAAGTGTTATTGAGAAGATTAGCAGGACATGAGAACAGAGATGGGCAGAAGGGGTGCACTCTTAGTTGTGTGATAAAAGATGCCATGGAGATGGAAGAGCTGTGGGAAAGAGTGTTCTAGGTAAGAGGTACAAAAGTGCAAAGGTCCTGAGGCAGGAACAAGGCTGGCTGATTCCAGGAACAGTAAGATGGCCAGTGTGGCAGGCAAAGGTGATCATGTAGGGCTCTCGGGGTCATTAAAAGGCATTTTATTTAGGAATTTTATTGTAACTGATTGCTTCATTGCTGTAGTCTCCCTGCAGGAGGGCCCAGGTTTTCCTCACTACTTGTGTAAAGGAGGGCCTGCTGTGTAAGCATATGTTCAGGGCTAACCCAAGGGGCCAGTGTCTCTTGTAGGCAGGCAGGCAGTCTCTCAACTTCCTGCCCTGTTAACTAGCTCTTAAAAGCTTCCCAACAAATATGCCTTCTTTCTACCTCAGCCCAAGGAAGAAGAGATCCCAGTAACCAGGGAATGATCCCTTCAGGCCCAAGATGGAGCCTGTCGGGTGATTGCTCCAAACTCCTGCAGGAGCCCAGGAATATCTGAACTATCTTAAGTCCCTAATTGGACTCAGTCATTGGAAGCAGGTTTTCTTGGGCTAGACTATTCTAAATCTGTTTCCCCCTGGGGTGACTTTGTCAAGGTTAGCATTCCTAAGTGACTACGTGATTAATAATCTGCTAATTGTGCTCATTTGCACAGTTCCTCAGCCTAATGGTTTGTTTATTTAACTGGAGGCCTGCTGGGGCCTATTCGAGGCTCCTAAGGACAGATGGTGTGGGTAAGTTTAAAAAGAAAGAGAACTGATCTCTAATAAAAATGAAAATCAACAGGCCTATGTATCAGGGTGTTTGGATGAAGAATCCTTAGGGAAAACAGCAGGTCCAACGGAGGCAGTGATATGTGCCACACTGCAGGTGTCACAGACAGCTGGAGTCTTTTCCAATCAGCATCAGACATTCAGAGCCTTCGGCCTCCCCAGGCCGTGGTCAGGTCCTGCGGACACTGTACAGTCTGCCCCATTGTCCGGCCTCTCCTCTGCTCTCTGTGAGCTTTGCAACACAGACAATTTCTTATGTGCTTATGTTGTTTAAAAAGAAAATCACTGAGGCAGGGTCCACCTTGATTTTAACTTGTCTTTTGAAAATATATTAAGAAATTTAGTCTACCCAAAATATCAGTTCTTTTGAACTGTAAGAAGACAAGCAATTATAAAAATGTTAAGTCAACATATAAACAGTATTTTAGTTTTCTATAGGATGAATCCAGAATAGGATTTGTGTAGCAGGTGGATCCTTCATGTCACAAAGAGATGTACAAGTGTAGATGTGTATATTTGTTCAGATATCACAGATCTGGAGTCTCACTGTACCAATTATAGAGACTGCTGTCTACTCCTGCAGCCGGTAGTAGGTCATATCTACCATTTCCTTGCTTTTGAAGACCTCAGTCAAGAATGCAAACCAGAATTCAAGCACTGCATCCCCAGTAGCAAAATGAGGCCTGGGTTTTGACAAGGAGTGTGTTTTCCAAGCCCACTGGCAGGGACCCTGGGTGGTTTGGATGTTATACCTTCGTGCTTAGCATGGGTTATGCCTTCTAAGCCTAGAAGAAGGCCATGGTTACAGCAATCCCCGTCTCCCTTACAGCCGCCCTGTCATTACTGTCTAGGTGCTTCAAAAAGCAACTAATTGACCAGCAAAAGTTGACCAGTAGGGTAAAAATGATTGTAAGAAGTTCAGAATTAAGTTGCTTTTCATGCTAATCTCAGAAAGAAAAGGAAAGGCCATGAAGGAGAAAACAAGGAACATTCTTGTGTACAGGGCAACACCAAGGCCACCAGCACAAAGCCTTAGAAGGGTCCACATCCAGTTCAAGGGAGCGGATGGCTCCAGTTTTGTAGATCTGGTTATCTTGGTTGTTATATTAGAATTAGTACATAAGGCAGCAAATTGCTCTCATCATGTAACTATTAGTTTAGACTCATTCTCGAAATTAGAGTTTTCCAAAATGTCATACTACTTTTTTTTTTTTTTTTTTTTGGTACTGGAAATCAAACTCAGGACCTTGCACTTGCCAAACAGGTGTTTATGTCACTGAGCTATATCCCTGGCCCTGCATTTGTTTTTAAACTAAAATCACTACCAAGCATTTTTAAGAAGTAGTTTTGATAGAAAAAGTCTAGTGATCTATAAAAGTGGGCTTGTTTTATTTAATTCTCATATCAGCTCCACTACATACTTTAGAACTAACTCCAGATGCAGAAAAGTTGTGTCTGCAAGGCAGAGACAACTGCCCACAGCAGCCCTACAGTGAACAGCGGGACCCGGCCCCAACCTTGTCAGCCCACACACCTTCTGCCTTGCTGCTCTGGGATCCTGATAATGTCTGAGGTTGATGCTTTGGCTTCATGAGAACAAGAATTTAATGTTTCATTTTGTGATTAGGAACTATCTTCAAAAACAACTTCCATAAGTCAAAAACAGAACAAAAAGTTGTTCCAGGAAGGAACAACCCTGTGGGTCAGTAGACTCAAAGAGAGGCGTGAGTGTGTCGGTCAGCCTGTCTCTCTCTCCCTCACCTTCCCTTCCCCTGTTCCCTCCCTCTCTTTCCCTGTCTCAGTCACTTTCTTACTGACACCTGAAACTTCAAGGAGGCCAGGTCTCCTTTGGCTCACTGCTGAGAACTGTTAGTCCCTGTTCTGTAGGCTGAAACTTAAAAACAGCACGGCAGAAGGGGCTGCACAGAGGAAAGCTGCTCACCTCGTGGCAGCCAGGAAATAGAGCAGGGAGCTGGGGAGGGAAACACTTCCAGGTCTTACCCTAGTGACGAGCCCCACTAACAGGCCCCACTGCCTAACAGAAGGTCAGCCATAGCCTCCGTGACCAGTCACCTCTCAAAAGCCCTGCCTATGAATGCATGAGGCTCCTGGAGGACGCCCAAATATAAACTTTAACACCCCATATTTCTCCTCTCCTTGTTTTCTCTGTGCTCTCTGTTCTTCTTTTTTCCTACTCCTGCCCTTTCTCAAAACTTTCATAGCTGTAGTCTTCACAGCATCATTGCTACTCATCTATGAACTGCTTTTAGAAGCAGTTTGTTCTTAATCTTAGTTCTTGTCATTTCCAGCGGAGGACAGGCCCCAGGGGAACTGTGGCGGTCAGACTAATGGAATCAGGTGAGTGAATGGAGAATCACTGGCCAATACAAAAAAACAGACCACCAGTTCCATCCACTTTGGATCCTTAATCCCAGGCCACTGAGTCATGGTGATGGCCCTTTCTGGGCTCCAGGAAGGAGCCCTCCCGCACGCGTTCTCCGCAGACAGCAGGAAGCACAGCTGTGGGAAAGCCTCAGTTATATTTAGTGCAGCCTCACTGGACCTGGGTAGCTGGAGCTGTGGTCTGTTGTTGGGTCCCTGTGCCCACTCTCTTACTGCCTCTCTCTGGCCTGTGCTCACCCACTCCAGATGAGAGAGGCCTGGGCTCCCTGCAACAGCGTTGTACCGAGGGCCTCTCACCTCTGGTCCTGGCCCCTCAGCTCCAGCCTCAGACCAGGACTGTGCTCAGTGCAATCGAAAAGACAACCCCAGGGGAGCAAACCTCTGACTGATGGCCCTAGGTGTGAGCATAGATCTCTGGCCAAACTGAGGTGATGTGCCTTTGCCTTCCAGGCACAGAGGAAAAGCACCTGGCAGGACCCAACCAGCCAGGTCCTTGCCCCTGGTGGCCACATCAGTCCCAGGATCTCAGGACAGGCCAGCTTGCTTCTCAGGGTCCCAGCTCCCGCCAGCGTACAATAGAACACGATCCAGGCCCTGTCACGAGGGTGTGGAGATGACTCTAATGGGCTGTGCGCATCCTGTGGAACAACAGTGCTGAACTAAATGACAAACTATTATGATTTCATCGTAGTGGCAGCTATTACTTCCCTTTCCACCTGTCCTGGTTTGCGGGGCTTGTCTCACTGTAGCCATTATCAGGCTGAGTTGGCCCAATCAAAAAGTCAGCAGGGTGAGGAAAGTCAAAAGGCGTTTATTTATATACTTACTACTCACCAGATATTGCTGTGGCTGTCGTCTGTCACAACAGCTGAAGTCCCTGCAGCATTATCATGTCCACAGTGTGCAGCACACTGGTCAGTATTGCATCATCATGAAGAATTGATGATAACTCTGGTACCATCTGTGTAGTGGACAGAGGCTTAGGCTTGGAATGTGGAGCTTGCTTCAGATCGCATGGTAACAGCCATGAGATAAAAACACCAGTTTCCATCTGTCTCTTACCTCAGTCCACAGAGGGAATGTAAAGTGATACAGAGCCTCTGAACCACAGATGACAAGTCAGACTGATTTGTTTCTCTTTGGAATGAAATCACACACACACACACACACACACACACACACACACGAGAACATGCACACTCACTGCCCTCTGCCTGGCTTGTCTCTGCTCTGCTTTAGTCTTCCTTGATTGTCAGGAATCCAGCGTGTGTGACAGCTGCTAATGTGTCCTCCATGGTGCTGTGAGCTCAGCATGGCACCACCAGACCTGTCTGGATCCGCTGGAGCGTGGTGTCCAAGTTTTGGCTTGCCTGGGCCACAAGGAGTGAAGAATTGTTTGGGGCCACATACAAAATTTGTAATATTGTGAACATATATGTTATAAAATTTCCTTTTAAAATATTCTCATGATAAAATATCTAAAAAGACAGCATAAGCATCAGCCTAGTAGAACATTTGGCTTTGCTTTTGTGGAATTAATGCATCAATACCTACTTGGATGAAAAGCATTATAATTTTTAGTGAGTTCTTCAGGAATTTTTGATCTAACTTTACCCTTTATGTGCTGTAACCTTGAAAATAGTTGCTCATGGATGTATCCCTGCCCTGTGTGCTCCCCTGCACAGTGTTCCCTGCCCACCAGTGCAGTCCACACTCGAGCACTGTGCCCTCGAGTCGTGAACAGTGTCACTCACAGTCACATAATAACATTAAACTTCATGATTTCATGGGGCCATATTACTAGCTGTCTGGCCACATGTGGCCCACAGGTTGGATGTGCCAGCACTAGAAAGAGGCCTTTATTGCATCCTGGCGTTGTCATCGGAAAGCCTGGGTATGAGCCCTGGGCCTGCCTACTGTGGCTGTGTCACCTTGGACATGTGCTTTTACCATAGCACATGCCAGTCTCACTACCTGTAACGGGATGGTGAGTTCCAGGCTAGCAAGGGCTGCTTTCCTCTGGCTGCTCAAAAGAAGCCACTTGCCTAGATCCCAGAGTCCTTCTCGCTCCTCCTCCTGCTGCAGTGTGTCTGGAGGAAGGGTTGGAAGGTTTTCTCATTCTGAAGAATTCATGACAGCTGAGAGCTCTGCATGACTCAGCCTGAATTCTGGTCAACCTGGCCCAGTGACTCTGCCCACACCTGCTGGGAAGGTCAGTCCGAACAGGACGTCTGAGAACAGGCTTATTCTGAGCGTTTACCCCTGCACTTTCCATTTTTCCCTTCATTCTTGCTGAAGAAGGACTGGATCAGAGGCAGTGATGACCCTGGCTCGAAATGCCCCGGGTCGTTCCCACAGTCAGGCACTCTCATCTCCTCCAGAGAGACAGGGAAAGCAAGTTCTCAAGTTGCCTGGAGCTATATCCTAGGATATTTTTAAGCGTCCAATTTATATTCCTAACACAACTTGCCTCAGGTCACATAAAAATCAGCCAGCCACCCTTGGGTGAAAGCCCAGGGTCCATGGTCCTTGCACTGCTCATAAGCCCACCCAGTAACTGAGCTGGGTGGGTAGGGCTGAGCTGATCCTCAGGCCACCTGCAGCACAGGTATTATCTTTGATGAGGAGTGCAGATGGTCCCCAGCTTGTGATGGTTTTCAACCTCATGGTGCTGTGAAAGCGTTATGCCTTCAACAGAAACTATACTTCAGATTTTAGATTTTGATTGTTTCCTGGCTAGCAACATGCAGTTCTATACTCTTCAGGTTTAGGGCAGTGACAGTGACCTGCAGCTCCCAGTGGGCCTAGCAACCCCGAGGGGAAACAGCCCCATTCTGTAGCGGATTGTGTTGCTGAGCCCACAAGCTCAGAAGGTTAAGAGTATTCAACGCATTTTCCACCTACAGTATTTTCTACTTATCTCTGTGAGGACAGAGGAGGACTTGGAGCTTTAGATTGCCCAAAGCCAAAGTCTGGCCTGAGAGCCTGGCGTTCAGAATGGCACCAGCTCTTTCCCGTACGTCTCCACTCCCAGGGGGGTGCAGAGAGGTACAGGTAGGTTTCTAGCCTCTAGTCACTGACCGCTGGGTGTCTTGGCTTTGCCGAAGCCCAGGGCCAAGAAACAGCCAGTGGGAAGAGTTAAGAGAGGGTGGAGTCATGATGTACACCACTGCCAGCTTGATGGACAGCAAGCTGGAGCTTTAGCTACTCCTCCAGCACCTAGGAGTTCCATCCCCATATGCACCTTGCTCTCTGAGTGGACTTGCCCTGAGAAGGCAGAGAGGCAGGAACAAGAAGTACTCTGGAAGGGCAAAAACATTTTGTTTTTGAGCCTTCTAGGTCTATGCAAGACGGGAAATGCCTCAACTCCCCTGAGGCAGCCAGTTCTTCTGACTGCAGCCCAGTGAGGAAAATAAGATAGGTCTATGTGTTTCCAGTGGGGAGGGGGAGACAAGCCCACTTCCAGGGCCTCCTAGCAAGGTCCCCTGGCTGTCCTCCATCAAAAACAGCAGGGCCTGAACTTGGGGGGTGGAGAGCAGCAGGAACCTGAGGGTGCCCATCACGATGCTGGAGACCATGGAGCTCACCTGTCCCCACTTCTGCGCTTGTTCTCTTCCTCTACTCACTATCCCTGCTCTGGGAGAAGCTTCTTTTACCCCCTGGGCTTTCCCAGTCTCTCCCCACGCTCAGTCCCTGAGGCTAGAGAGCACTGTAGTGGGCCCAATTTTGTTTTCATTGGTTACAGATAAAAATGCAGTATCAAGTGTGGAATTAGACCATGCCCAGGTAAGAGAACTATGTCCAGGTCCCTAGGCTTCCTGAAGAAGCTTGATGTTTGTTTGTGGCTCTGTACTAATAGAAACGCAAAATACCAGAGTCCCTCTAACTTTGATTTGAAGTTGGAGATACCCTAGTTGCATTAGTCTGTTTTCTTTTACTATAACAAAATACCTGAGGCTGGGTAATATGTGAAAAAAAAGATTTATTTCAGCTCAAGGCTCTGTAGGTCTAAAAGCACAGCACCTGCACTTTCTCTGCTCCTGGTGAGGACCTTGTGGTGTGGCATGTGTGGCAAGACCACATGTGCAAAACAGACCAAGGGAGGTGCCAACCTCATTTTAGAACAGTCTTCCATCATGATAGCTAAAACAGATCCATAAGACCCACCTCACTCCTGAGAGAACTAATCCAGTGTTAAGAACCTTCTCCAGGACTGGGGATTTAGCTCAGTGGCATAAGTGCCTGCCTGGCAAGCATAAGGTCCTGAGTTCAATCCCTGGTACCACAAAAAAAAAAAAAGGAACCTTATCCAATCTCTTGAGAAAGATATTAATCCATTCATGAAAGTGGTAACCTCATAATCTAATCACCTCCTGGAGGCCCCACCTCCACACACGGCCACACTGGGAATCACATGTCAACATCCTGGGCCAGAGGTATAGCTCTGGTAAAGTACTTACCTAGTATGCCCAAGGCCCTGGGGTCAATCCCCAGTACCACACACACCAAAAAAACATGAAAATATTTTTTCAGCCTGAGTTTGAGTGGGTTCAAACCATAGCACTAATCTTCCTGTTTTAAGCCCTGTGCCCACCAAAACCAAAAAAGCTAAGAGATTTATTAAAAGTCAAAGCCAGCTGGTTCACAGGACAAATGGAAGTATGGACACTGAGCACCTGGGGGCTTGTCCTGTACCAGGTCTGGCATGCCTGTGAAGCAGAGAGACCTTCGCCTCCTGACAGGGGTTGAAGCCCCGCTTGGGGGAGAATCCCAGAGGAAGGAGGAGCCATTCTGTGGCCCATCTCCACAGAGGACTGCGCCAAGAAAGTCGCTGTCTTTCTATCCTTTACCAGCTGGTGCCCAATCTCCCTCTCCAACAAGTTGGTCTTTTTTTCTGCCAGTTTTTGTTCAAGTGTTATTAATCCTGTATTTCCCTGAAAATAAGACCAGGTCTTATTTTAATTTTTGCTCTGACAGATGAAAAGCTTTTTTTCAGGGGATGTCTTATTCTTTCGTGTACCATGATTTACATTTATTCAAGTATAACAACCTATATTTATTCAGGTACAAAATTTCTGTTTGTTCAAATACAATCTTGTCTTCTTCTGGAACACTGTCACAGCTCCCACACCTCAAATCATGACCCGAACATCTTGCAACTCCATTTCCTATAGATCCACTGGCCCCACTCTCTCATGTCCAGCAGTGGAGCTCTCCTTAAATGAGTGCTTTTTGTCCATGTGGCCTGTGCATAGAGCACTGGCAACACAGCTGTCAGTGATTTTATCCCATGAATTCTTCACCCAAGTCACGCTCTCTTGCGGGCTGCACACCACAGAGTTTCCATTCAATCAAGTGTTAACTGAAGACTCAGGAGACAGGAGTACCAACAAAAATGATGGCAGTTAAGAGCGATGTTCCCCGCAAAAGTGACAAAGAATTGCAGGCACCAAAATTCAGAAAAGATTTCTTTATTTCACACATGCGTTAAGTATGTCCATTACAACACTCAGTGTTTTGACTGATGAAGATTCGTATTAGACTCCACCATGTCTGCTCATTATCAAGTGCACATGTTATTCATGCATTGTGTTTGGACTCCAGTTGGTCATTCGGAATAAGTCTTGAGTTACTCTGTTTACATAGGCATTTTTGTTTTGTTTTGTTTTTTGTCTTTTTGAGACAGAGTCTCACTATGCTGTTTAGTCTGGCCTTGAGCTCACTTTGTAGCCCAGGCTGGTCTTGAACTCTCGATGATCCTCCTGCCCCAGCCTCCCGAGTGCTGGGATTACAGGCGTGCACCACCACACCCAGCTTTCTGTAGAGGTTTATCTCTTGTCCAAAGGCACCTCCTTGGATATTTACAAAAACTTAATTATAAGTTATGATTTATTTTAAGTATTAATGTCAATAATTATTATTTAACTATATATTAACATTATTTTATAATTCGGTATGTCTACCATGTGTTGCAACCGATGTAGTAAATGCATCCATCTGGCTGATGCTCTTAACTGGGGCTTATTTTGGGAGTAGGGCTTATATTACAAGCAGCCTGGAAAAATCATGCTAGGGCTTTTTTCCAATTAGGTCTTATTTTGGGGAAAATACAGTATATAATAAACTATATATTTAAGGTGTGTAATGAGTTTTCACATAGTTATATATCCATGAAACCTTCACCATAACCTAAAATAATACCTCCATAACCTTCATATTTCTGCAGGCCCTTTATAATCCAACCCCTCAATCCCTGCCCCAGGCATTCACTGATCTGCTCTCTACTGCAGTACTACAGGTGCATTTGTGCTCCTTATTTGATTTCTTCACTCAACATGTTGTGAGGCCCATCCCTGTTGTGCTCTCTCTCAGTGCAGAGCTCCATTCTTTTTATTGCTGAGCAGGATTCCAGCACTGTGTGTATCAAATTATTTAAAATCCGTTTGCCTATTGATGGGCATTTGGGTCATTTCCAGTTTAGGGCTATGAATGTGTATAAAGCTTTGCACAAATATGTGCTTTCATTTCTTCCAGGACTTAAATAACTGGTTCATATATGAAGTATATATATATATATATAAACTTTTTGAGAGACTGTCAAAATTCTTTTTAAAGAGTTTGTACCATTTTATATGTACATCACCAGCAGTGAATGAAAGACCCAGGATGTTCTACATCTTGGCCAATACCAATTCATACAATCAATTTGTGTAGTTTTAGCTGTTATAAAAAGTTTAAGGTCTTTGGCCCTTGAGGTGCTTTTAAAATTCTCTATGTGGTTCTCCTTTGCCATTTTAAGAGATTTTTTTAAATGGAGAACCACATAATCATAGAAAGTGGTGAGGAAGCACCTCAGTTCCATTTCATGGGAAAAGCCAAGATATATTGTTAAGTTAGAAAGGAAGGTGAGATCAAATACTATACAGTGTACTGAAGGATTGTTTTTTGTTTTTTTTTTTTTTTGGATACCCAGGGCCTCACACATGTTACACAATGTCCTCTACCACTGAACTACATCCCCAGCCCTATAGTTGATGTTTTTTTAAAGAAGAAATGGGGTTGGAGGTGTAGTTCAGTGGTAGAGTTCTTCCTTAGCATGCATGAGCCCTGGGTTCAGCTCCCGGAACCAAAAAGAAGAAAAGAACTTATTTTCTTGTGTATGTTGTATGCATAGAATGTCTCTGGGAAAATGAATAAGAAACTGAAAGTTGACTGCCTTTTCAGGAGGATGTTTGATGGCTGAGAAGTAGGTGGGAGGGAGACCTTACACAAACTCTTTGGCACCTTTAGAATTTTGTACTATGTGAGTGTATCACCAGTTCCAAAGGGTAAATAAAATTTAAGGGAGGAAACCCTCTTAAGATGCAGAGTATCAACTCTCCTCCCTTGAGGTTCTGTTGAGCGACCAGAGTCTAGATTGGTCATAGCTCTCCAGAAATCTCGTTGTTCATTCCCTGCTATCAAGCAAGGGTATTGTAAGGTCTGGCAGAGAATCAGGGCACATCTTGCTCCTCATGCCCCCAGGACTCTCAAATACTCTGTTAGAATCTGAGCCTCAGCATAGTTGTGTATGGAATGGATATTTAGTCTGTTTGTTGGATACATGAATGAATAAAAGAATGCTCACCCACATCCATACAGAAAAGAAGAGTGACGGGAAGAGTGGCCTTTTGCCCCTGGCCCCCACCACGCCTACTGCACCCATCTTCCTGCAAGGCCTCTCTGATCTCCGAGTCATGGATGGAAGCCAGGTCACCATGACAGTGCAGGTGTCAGGTCTGTGTGTGCATCCCTCTCCTTGGGGTATATGTGGGAACAGTTATGGTGGCCGCATGGGTATTGCTGCCAAGGCCTTGCTCAAATCATGCACCCACCTAAAACTCAGCATGGGGCCATCAGGTAATGGGCCCGAGCAGGTGGGGCCCCTCAGCCTCTCTTTACTGCTTTGCGGGGTAGGATTTTTTGGATTCAAGGTTAGCTAGGCTGGGGAAGAAAATAGCCAGACATACAGGAGTGGGGTATAAATTTGAAAACATTGTGTGGCCAATGCATCTGGGAGATTTGAAAACAGTGCAGAACAAGATTACCTGAGAGCTTCCCAATCTCACAAGATACCCTTACTTGCTCTATTCAAATTTCAAGGTGCAAAGAAACAACAAAGATCCTTCTAAAAGAGGGTACTAAAATACATGCATGTGGTTTTCACCCTCTTCTGAGATATCCCCATCCTCATTGGAGGTAAGCAGAGATGCCAGGAAGCCCCTGGCTCTGTGCTTGTGGCTAGGGCAGCTGTAGCTGCCACTGAGTGCAGCTGAGGTTCTTGACTCCCAGTCAGTTCCTCTTCCAACTTGCAGGTCACTTTCCTGTTCTCTCAGTTCCTCTTGAGCTGCAGAAGCAACAAAATGAGCTGTGAGACAACCGAGGGGCTCACCCTTTAGGGATGCTCAGATGATCTCCCTGTTCCTGCAGGCTGGAGGCCATAATTGCCCCAGGCAGGTGACTGGGTCCCCTCCCACCCACTCTCCCACTGGGTGGAAGAGACAATTAGACTCCAGGCCTGTGACACCTAACCCACTGCAAACAGATGGCCATCTGCTCACTCAGTTAAGCTTTTCCAAGGCCTAAAGCCGCCAGCCTGCCTGAGCAGGCCATTTTAGGGGCCTTGCTCCTTTGGAAACAGAGCCACTCAGCCCTGCATCAGAAGAACCCTCACCTGGGACCATTGCTGTGGGCCCCAACAAATTCCGGCACTGCAGACTGGTAAAAACTGACAGTGCTACCAAGACTCATGTTTGGAAATGCTGTGCAAGCTGATATCCTGGGACAACATTTGCATGATCGCAAAATGAAATGCTACCCAAACTTTCTTCTGGTGCTACCGGAAGAGGAAGTTGCCTTGCGCTTGCCACCGGCTTTCACGTGGATGCCCACTGCAGAGCAGAAGACATGTGGTGTTTGGACCCAGTGACCCAGTGGCCACTTAGAAGTATGCAGCTATATCAATTCTAATTTTAGCTTTTCTTTTCCATCTCTGAAATCATATTTTCAGTTCTGGGTTTTTTTCTAGTTTCTCCAGGTTGGAATTTTAGTGATCATAATGAACACACATCAGGTGTTTTCTTTGTGTCAAATGATATTCTAATGGGCGCTTGAAGGAAGCTTGATTCACTCAGGCCTCCCAGTGAGCCCACAGGACCAGGGCTGTTAGAATCCCCATCCTTTGGGTGGGGGAGCTGAAACAGTTGGAGCAAGTGTTTAGCACCTTACTAAGTGCAGAGTCACCACCTGGCCAGGGAAAGACCTCCCTGACCAGCCCCTCTACCCTCCTCTTGCTTCAGGGAATCCGCCCCCTGAGGTCATCTGGCTTCACAATGGGAATGAGATCCAGGAGTCAGAGGACTTCCACTTTGAAGGGAGAGGCACCCGGCACAGTCTCTGCATCCAGGAGGTGTTTCCGGAGGACACGGGCACGTACACCTGCGAGGCCTGGAACAGTGCCGGGGCAGTTCGCACCCAGGCTGTGCTCACGGTGCAAGGTGAGGCTGAGCCACCAGGACAGTGTCGCTGCTTTGGCCTCCCCCAGAGCCATGTGGGCCGGGCTTTGATCCCATCCCAGTCCCACAGGCAGTGCCCTGGCAGACACCTCCAGCTCTGTCTGAGTGGAGCTTTCTGAAGTCCCTGCCCTCTCTGGGTTACAGGTGACCAGCTGCAGAGTACTACGGGGGGAAATCTGCAACACACTTAATTCACACTGACAGCTTTTGAGATGCATTCTGGGCTCACTGGTCCTTGCCTTTAGTGAACCTGTACCAGGAGAAAGTTAAGCCCCAAAGCAGGATACAACAGTGCCCAGTCAGATGCATCTGATGCAGGCCACAGCACCTAGCTGGTGCTAGTATCTCTGGGCTGTCTCCTCTTGCCTTGGATATGCAAATTCGTGTTAATATTATCCTCAGTGAAATATACCCAAGGCAGACTTGTGAGGAGACGGATGTGTAATGTTTGTCTGAAGAAAGCGATTTCTGGACCTGTTGCTGTCTTCCATCCCTTCTCACCATGGCAAACAGCAGTTATAGTGTGCTAAGAGGCCTCCCTCTCTACCTTTTCCCTCTCCCAACTTCCAGAGCCACAAGATGGCACCCAGCCCTGGTTCATTAGCAAGCCTCGCTCAGTGACAGCCTCCCTGGGCCAGAATGTCCTCATCTCCTGCGCCATCGCTGGGGACCCCTTTCCCAGCGTGCATTGGCTCCGAGATGGCAAAGCCCTTTCCAAAGACATTGGCCACTTTGAGGTGCTACAGAATGAGGATGTGTTCACCCTGGTTCTGAAGAACGTGCAGCCCCGGCATGCTGGCCAGTATGAAATCCTGCTCAGGTAAGCCTGCCTGCTGTTCCTTCCCCCTTCCTGCCATTCTCTGGGCTTGCCTGACTTGGGGCTTGGCAGCCAGAGGGGCACAGGCTGAGGTGAACTTAGACTTCAAGGTGAAGCAAGTGTTGGCTCAGCAGAGCAGGTGCTGGTGGACAGCCTCCCCGTCTCAGATCAGTTCCCTGGGAGCCTCATCACAGTGCATCCTGGCCTTGACACCTCCTGTGGCATGTCTAGAATATGAAAGAGGGAGGAATGGGAATGTGGGCAGATAGAGGGAATATGCTAGATATCTGTTGCTATGTAACAAATTACCCAAAAACTTTGCGGCTTGAAACCATAAACATTTATTATCTCACAGTTTCTGTGGGCTGGTTATGTTAGTCTTTTTTCTTTTACTATAACAGAATACCTGAGGGTGAGAAACTTTATAAAGAAAAGAGTTGTATTTAGCTTATGGTTCTGGAGACCCAGGGCCAAGGGGCCACATCTGGTCGTGGCCTTCTTGCTAGGAGAGTCCTCGTGTGGTATAGGGCATTACATGGCAAAAGACAGGGAGCATGTGTGTGCCCTGCTCCCTCCCCAGGTCTTGCTTCCGACACTCAGTCATGGGACCCCACCCTGGGACCTTACCTAATCTCAGTCTTCATCTGAAGGTCCCACAGCTAAACACCACAGTTGGATTAAGTTTCCTCTCTCCTAATACCTCACAGGGGGAATAAACCACCAGAGGAACCCTTGGGGGACACAAATCATAACCAAACCACACCAGCTGTGAATTTGGAAGCACCTTACTTGGTTGAGTTTTCATTTAAGTTGCAGTTAAGATGTCAGCAGAAGCTGAGGTCTCTACAGTCTTGTCTGACTGAGCGTGGAGGAGCCGCTTCAAAGACAGCTTGGCAAGAGACCACAGCTCCTTGCCATGTGACCTCTCTCTCCACAGGGCTGCTTCAAGGTCTTTATGACATGGCAGCTGGCCTTCCCAGAGCTAGTGATCCGGAGAGAGAGTGCAGGTCAAACCTGCAGTGTCCTTCCTTGTCCACTCTTAGAAGCCATGCACCATCATTCCAACGTTGCCTTTGTGAGAAGTGAATTGCTAAGTAGGATCCATTCTCAAGGGGAGGAGAATTAAGTACCACTTCTCAGAGTATCAGTGTAGCACTGTAAAACTACCAGAGACAGGTTAACTTTCCCCATTCCTTTTTTCTCACCTTTTCCAGGCCCTGCTAGATTAGCTAAGGAGGTAGGCCAGTTTGTCTGCAGGCCTAGAAGAGAGTCTGGTCTGTCGCTAGTGTTTACAGGCTATTTGTTAAGTGAATGTGATCCAAAAGAATGTTTTCCTGTCTTTAAAATGCTCCAGCTCTTAAAGTTCTGTTCCAACCCTGGATTGACAGAGACATGGTGCTGGCCGGGACCCTAGGGTTGGTGTAAGCATGGAAGAGCAACTGTCTGCACCTGGACCTAAAAATGGGACATCATGCTGTCCTGAGGGCAGTGTTTGACCACTTTGCAAGGAGCTTTCTCTCCTAGACTTTATCACTCCCCCATCCTGACCCCCTTGTACTCAAGGCTTTGACCTGTAAATAAGTTCTGTCACTGCATGCCAAGGCTACTGCCGTGGTGGAACAGTATGCCTGCAATAAGTGAAAAATCTGGTGTGTACTCCACCCCTTCATGTCCTTTTTTGCAGTTGTGCTTTATGCTTGTATCAGCTAGATTTTGCTGTATAACAAACCATCCCAAAACAGTAGTATTTTTAAAAAACAGCCATTATTTTAAAATGGCTACTTAAACGCTATTTGTTATTTCTTAGGAGTCTTTGGATCTACTAGAAAGATCTGCTAATCTGAGGCTCAGTGGATCTCAGCAGAGCTTAATGACCTACTTGTGATTACCAATGGGCTGCTGGCCACCCTTCAACCATCAGCGATACTCTTAGAACACATCAACACCTTTGCCTTATGCTTGAGCCACTTATTACCAGGAGACCACACTCCTAAGCCATCAAAGGAAGAAAACCAACCAGATGTGCAAATACTTGGAGATGAGCTCTCTGCATAGGAGTAGTACTCTGAGACAATACTCATTCACTAAACCAGACATTCTAGGGGAGATCAGCTTTTTATGGGATTTTGAGGGAAAATGAAGGTTGAATCTTAGCCAGTAGGAAAGGGCTTGGCTGTTGAATAGTCTGAGCAAGAAAGGGTGGGAATGGGGAGGGAGAGTGAAGTGAGGGGCAATGGAGTTTTGCCAGGCCAGAGAGGAGGACTGCATCGGGAGGTCGGCAGGCAGACTGTCTGGGGCCAGCTGCGGACAGTCATAAAATTTAGACTGTCACAGCTGGAAGGGACTTCAGAAGTTAGCAGTCCTCCTCCTCATTTTATAATGTGGGAAGCAGGTCTCAGTTCATGGACTTGCGCATAGCCACCCAAAGGCCATGAGCAGAGCTTGAATTTGAGTCTTCATCTTCTGACTTAAGTCAGGTGGTTGTCCACTTTTCTGGCCTAGCATGGGGAGTTCCTCTCAAGTGCTGGAGCACTGAGGACATTGAACTGGCATCTCTACCTTACAGCCCTTGTTTCTTTTCCCTCCTCCAAATCCAGCCTCTTTATTCCTCTGGAAAGCTGCTACCCTGGCCTTGCTTGTCCTCAGCTGAAAAGGAGCAAATCAGCGGAAAGTTCTTCTGGGGAGCGCGTGTTGGGCTTGCTGGGGGCCTCGTTCCGCTCCTGCTCTCCATGTCCTGATAAGATGACTTCTGTCAGACCTAGCCCCAGGGAGAAAAGCCAGGAAGGGCTGTGTGCGAGTATGCGTGTGCGTGTGCCTGTGTGTGTGTGTGTCTCTTCTGTTTCTGCTAAGGTCATGAGACAGGGATCAGTGAATTTCTACCTCCCCTCTCCTTCACATCTAGCTCTTACCTCCTGTACCAAAATGGAAAATAGCAAAAAATCAGCTCCAAGTTCCATCTGAAAAGTTTGAAAAATTAATAAATGCTAGGAAATTAGTTCTTTAAACTAGTTTTGCTTGTGAAACCATCCCAGAGGTAGATGGGTATGATGATGTAGGATCCAGGGTTTTGTAACCAGAAGGGTGTCTTGTTCAGGGCTCAGAAAGAGGAAGCAGAGGGCTCTCGGGGTTTGTGAAGGGTAAAAGCTGATAGCTCTAGAATTCTGTGGCAGCCTCAGGATGGGGCCTGAGCCTCAGCCCCAGGCCTGAGTTGGTAAGAGTATGTTTAAGACTGCCCGAGATGCTGTCCCAGCTGATTAGGTTATCTGCTTGTGGGACCCAGGCAAGAGACCTTCTGACCTTTGTAGGATCCAAATGAGCCCACTAGTTGCTTTAAAGGCCCAACAGAGACTTACACTTGTGTCTGTAGGAACAGCCACTCTGGTGGCCAGCCTTGGTCTCCCAGTTCTTGGTCCTCAGGAGGTGGCTGGGTTAGATCGAACAGGAGACCTTGGGGTTTCTCTGCATCTGTGCTCCTCCCCCAGGGGGCAAATCATGGCAGAGGGCAGAAGCCCTTTACCTGCATCCCCCAGGGAGATAGGGCTTACTCCAGCCCACAGACAGGGCTTCCCCCAATTCAGAGCCTTGTGAGTTGTGGCCAGTGTAAGTTGGGCCATCTGGTCAGCATCTGCTACTGATTGCTCTATCTGGGCTCTGTTCCTGTGACAGGAGGAAACTCAAGTGGGATGTGTTGAAAAGGGCTACTGGCTAAACACTGCCCATGGGCACCTTGTCGCTCAGCTCCATGCCAGCCTGGGCACGACAATACTGCACTTGGAAGAAGAGTAGGGTAAGACTGGCCTGAAACTGGCCAGAAGCCTAAGAAGCAGAACACCAGGGGACTGAGCTTCACTTTCAGCAGGCACTTGCTCGGTTGTTCTTCAAGTGGCCTGAGGGTGGAAACCTTTCCAAGTGCTGAGAGCTCAGGGTGCACCACAGGGCCCAGTGCTGGTGAGGCTGTTTGTTGAGCAAGGAGCACCCTGGGCCCTACAGTTCTCACTGAGGCTCCTTCAGTTGGTGTCCTCTATGAGTCTGAGGCTTTAGGAGGGGACAGGTCGGGAAGCTCGGCAGGGGAGAAGAAAGGAGTGCGAGAGCCAGTGTCACAAGAAGTCACCTTAGGCCACCTAGAAGGCATCTGTATTGCCACGGCCTGGGGCAGGGTGAGGTCACCGCAGAGAGAGACCAAAGAGAAGACTTCAACCGACAGGGAAGGGTTAGAGGGTAGAAAAGATCAACCTCTCCTCCCTTCACATGGGTCCCAGAGCCCTAAGAATGAGTGAGCGCCACGCCATGGGCTGCCAGCATCTTCCACCAGGAGGGAGGTGCCTAGCTCCATCCACACAGCATCATATGTGGGCAGAGACACAGACACCTGTCCCTGGGCACAGGACCCGTGCATGTGCGTGCATTCCTAAACTGAGACCTTTGGGAGCAGGTGGATCCCACAGACACATGCGTGTGTCTGTGTGTGTGGTGTTATGTACACATGCACACCAACACACACAGTCATACACATACCCCAGAGCAGATTTGTACTGATGAACAGTGTAGGTTGAGGGTGCAAGTTACAGGCCTTAGACTCATGTAGACTCGGGTCCCAGCCCCCGCACTAGTTAGCTCTATGAGTTTATGCAGACTGCTTAGCCTTTATAGGCCTTGGCTTTTTTTACCTAGAAAACGGTGCTGACTCTAACCTAATGAGAGGTCCTAAGATTAAGTGAGATGAATTAGGTAAGAGGGCTGTCACAGAGCTTGGCATGTCTTCTGTGGGGTCTGGGTCATACTTGGCTCCTGCAGGCTACTAAGATGATGGGTGCACCCCAGGGACACCCCAAGAGTCCCAGCACTACCTCGATTAACCCCCTGAGCCTCCTCTTAAATAGGCATCATTGTGCCCCACACCTCTAGCATGTTGTAGGGAACGAAAAAAACTAAGCATGCTTCTATCTGGTAATCTGAACAACTACTTTGAAGATAACAAAATGCAGGGGCTGGGGATATAGCTTAGTGGAATAAGCACCTGCCTGGCAAGTGCAAGGTCCTGAATTCAATCTCTGGTACCACCAAAAAAAAAGATAACAATATGCAGTGTAACAACCATTGTTGATTTCCTATCACCTTGTTTTGAAATTATGTATCATTTTTAATGTTTTGTGCTTATTTTTCTTCTCTTTAAAATAAAGAAAGACAAAGGGTACAGAAGTCACAGGATGTGTGTAATACACAATGCTTAGAATCGTGGGATCCTCTTGGCTCTCAGAGCTGGCCCCATCCCCCTCAAACCTGAGCAGACCCTGTTGGCTGGACAGAACTCAGAACACCAGCAGGTGGCAGCCTTGCATGGTTCAGCCCCTTCCCCTGAGGACAGGGGCCTCAGCTGGCCACGCACCACAGGAGGCCCAGCCTTTCTGTGGATGTGAAGAACAGGAACCCCTCACCCCACACCCAGCTGAAGAGAGAAGAGAAAGGGCCACCATGCAGGGAGACAGTTGTTAGGCTTTGAACACAGAAAGTTCTCATCCCCAGGCACTGGCTGATGCTTTGGAGGCAGTTTTCACTTCAGGCTTTCTTCTTCTGTTAATTGAATGAGTGACAGTATTTTATAATCTGCCTATAGAAAAGCATTCTCATATCTAGATGCCCAGTTTACTTGCTACCCAGAGATTTTCCTTGTTTTCTTTTTAAACAAGAGCTGGGAACATGAAAAAGGACCTCATGTTTAGGGAGTCCAGCCCTAAATCTCAGCCTGGAATGAATGTCACAGCTAAGCCTGTGACCTGCATCTGCTCTGGTGGCCAAACAAGCCTCCGACCAAGTCCCTACTTGCCTCAGGCCCTTCACAGCCCTGGGGTGATCAGGCCCTTTGCCCAGGAAGCCTCTTGATCTCTGCTGGTCCCTTGAATCCTTCAGGAACCAGGTTGGCGAATGCAGTTGCCAGGTGTCACTGATGCTACAGAACAGCCCTGCCAGCCCCCTCTTTCGGTGAGTGCCCCTGCCACCAGCCCACCGTTGTCCTGGTCCCTCAGCCCCAGCCCAGCAGCTTGGGATTGTTTTTGTCCTCCAGCTGAGTCTGCCTGTGCCAAAAGGGAGAGCTTGGAAAGGGGTTAAGGGAGGAGGGAAGGGAAGGGAAGGGGAGGATGGTTTTTTTTTTTTTTTGCACACACCCTTATAAGGCTATTGAAGTCATTACCGATGTAATAAACCAACTAAGCAAGCACTCTCACCAATGTTCCCTTCTGTAAACACAGCCTGACTGGCCCCCAGCTCTGTCTCCCCTCCTCTCTCCCCTCCGCCCTCAGGGATTTGCTCTCCCTTGACGTTTCTGGCTTACCCAGCCCCTTTTCCTCCCACTACTTTCCTTTTTCTCTTCACTGGTTGCAGGGGGCGGGAGCCTGCCAGCTGTGAGGGCCTCTGTGGCGGAGGAGTTGGTGCTGATGGTGGCAGTGACTGTGATGGGACCCTGAGGCCTGCCTGGCTAGCGAGAGGGCAGGGTTGGCTGGAGGAGGAAGACCCTGAGGACGTGCGGGGGGTGCTAAAGAGGCGAGTGGAGACCAGGCTGCACACAGAGGAGGCGATCCGCCAGCAGGAGGTAGAGCAGCTGGATTTCCGTGACCTCCTGGGGAAGAAGGTGAGCACCAAGACCGTCTCAGAAGAAGACCTCAAGGAGATCCCGGCTGAGCAGATGGATTTCCGTGCCAATCTGCAGCGGCAAGTGAAGCCAAAGACCGTGTCCGAGGAAGAGAGGAAGGTGCATAGTCCCCAACAGGTCGACTTCCGTTCTGTCCTGGCCAAGAAGGGGACTCCTAAGACCCCTGGGCCTGAGAAGGCACCACCTCCAAAACCTGCCACTCCAGATTTCCGCTCAGTGCTGGGCAGCAAGAAGAAATCTCCAGCAGAGAATGGCGGCAGCGGTGCTGAGGCCCCAAATGCTAAAGCCCCAGAAGGTCCCACGCCTGTGGGCAATGCAGAGCCTGCAGGAGCCCTGAAACCCATGGGAACCACCAAGCCTGCTGAGACCCTGAAACCTGTGGGCAACACCAAGCCAGCTGAGACCCGGAAACCCATGGGAAACGCCAAGCCTGCCGAGACCCTGAAACCTGTGGGCAACACCAAGCCAGCTGAGACCCTGAAACCCATGGGCAACGCCAAGCCAGCTGAGACCCTGAAACCTGTGGGCAACACCAAGCCAGCTGAGACCCTGAAACCCATGGGCAATGCCAAGCCAGCTGAGACCCTGAAACCCATGGGCAACGCCAAGCCTGCTGAGACCCTGAAACCTGTGGGCAATGCCAAGCCTGCCGAGCCCCCAAAACCTATGGGCAATGCCAAGCCTGCTGAGCCCCCAAAACCTATGGGCAACACCAAGCCAGCTGAGACCCTGAAACCTGTGGGCAACACCAAGCCAGCTGAGACCCTGAAACCTGTGGGCAATGCCAAGCCAGCTGAGACCCCGAAACCTGTGAGCAATGCCAAACCTGCTGAGACCCTGAAGCCGTCCGGGAAAGAAGAACTCAAGAAGGAAGTTAAGAATGATGTGAACTACAAGAGAGGACATGCAGAAGCCACAGATAATGAGAAAAGACCAGCGAGCCAAGGAACAGCCCCAATCTTCACAGAGAAGCTACAAGATGTTCGTGTGGCAGAGGGTGAGAAACTGCTGCTCCAGTGCCAGGTGTCCTCCAACCCCCCGGCCACCATCACATGGACACTGAATGGAAAAACACTCAAGACCACCAAGTTCATCATCCTCTCCCAAGAAGGTAAATGAGGGTGGGAGTCGGCCGCTGTGAGCTCGTGGAGCTTTAGTGTGGTTGATGGCCACGTTCAACCCGTAGCCTGAGTTTGAGTGTTGGGCCCCTGTGCCCTCACTCATGGGATGCCTTCCCTCTGGGGGCCTGGGTCCATGCCCCTGCTGGGAGTTAGGGTTTGGAGTCTGATCCTTTGGCGCATGCCTGAGTCTTCATGACTGTCTGGCAGGACCCTCTAGCCGATCCCCGCCCAGGGCTCCCCGGAGTAGACCTGTGCTGGAGCTGGTCCCTGGCCTCCCCTGTGTGGAGAGGCCTCTACCTGCAGGCTGGGAAATGGGGACATGGGCTGTAGCCTGCCAGGGGCTTGGAGCCAAGAGCTGTTTTAGTAGAAGCGATTTGGGTTTGGGGAAGGGTGTATAGTGACAGGGTGTCCCGGAACTGTGAGTTGGGGTCATGGACAACCTAATTTTTAGAGCATTGTGGATCTGAAGAGTCCTATGGGGAAAGGCAGAAGCTAAAGCAGCCCCGACTGCACACGCAGCAGACAGAGCTGCTCGCTTCCTAATTTGGATGAGACTTTTGTTTGCTGCTATTTCACATTCTTGGGTGGGGTTGGGGGTTAAATCATGCTCTCTGTGGCCTTTTGGGGTCTAGAGTTCTCAGATGGGCCATCTTGTACCTGGGAAAGAGAGGGACTGAGAGGAGGTCCGTGTCCTGGCCTTCAAGTTGGCTGGAAGTGTTCTTGTAAATCCCGAGTGTGCATGGATGAAAGCTCCGGGGCCAGCAGACACTACACACCCCACTCCAGGGCCTTTGAGGGATGGGACCTTGCCTGAGCCAGAAGCTGGCACCAGAGGCTCTGGCAAGAGCAGGGCACAAAGAAGCTCCCCGGGCAGTGGCAGCTGCCCTTGAGTGGCAGGAGGTGGCCACTGCGTGGGCCAAGTGGACGGGTCCCCACACATGCATATCACCTCAGATGTCAGAGCTGCTCTTCCTGTCTCCCTTGGGCCATCTCTGGTCACAGCCTTCTTCACTCCCTCCGTGCACCTCTTCCTGTCTCCTTACTCTGCAAACCTGGAAGGAGGCGTCTAGAGATAGTCATGACCCTGTCCACGGTTCCCTTGCCTCTCAGACAGCAAGTCTGGAATGGCCAAGCATATGGAATCTAAATGCTGAAGGGAACGGTGAATTCTCTGATCAGAGAGAAAACTGTTACTTTTTGCTAATGTGCTGACACCAGTGGCTTTTCCATATGGACATTCCCAGTCTGGCAGGGTCCTCCATGGGGCAGCATCTTCATCTCTCTGTTTCTGTTGGCTCTGTCAGACAATGTCCACACACAGGTGGTCCTATCACTAGGTAGCTGAGATGTCCAGGGCCACTGCCTTCCTTGGATGCCTCTGAATCCTTGCTCAGACTGATTGGAAACCTTGGCCAGGGGCATTTCCCACATCACCTGGAATTCCCTAGGGTGACCTTATGGAGGATGGAGGTTGGGTAGATGGATGGAGGCTGGGCAGTGTAGGGACATGAGGTGCCTCAGAGAAATAGGTTCTGGTGGGACAGGAGAATCCCTAAAGTTATTTGTGGGCTGTTAGCCACTGGCTTCTCCAGTAGGTTTATACTCTGGCCACCAGGTATTAAAGGGCATAGCAATGGCAGCTATCCTAGTGTTGCCTGCCACGGGAACTGTCCCAAGCGGAATAGTTAGAGTAAAGTAGCAGCACCAGACATGATTAAAGAAGGCAAGCACAGGAAGAGAGACTGGGGCAGTGGATTAGATACAGCCCCAAAGCAGACTTTAAGTGATGTTGTAAGTATTTTAAATTTCATTTTAAGATAAGAAAGTTTGTATCTATTGAACACCATGTGCCAGACGCTGTCTGAGGCATCTAACGTTTTTCATTCACTTGATCCTCTTGAGGCTACTCTAATGTCCTTCTAATAGACAAGTACCTCGCCAAGGCCACACAATTCATAAATAGCAGAGCTAGTACAGGAACGCAGATGAATGAATTCCCATGTCTAATCAAAATGCTGAAAGATAGGTGCTGTGCTTTGGGCTTACCACATTTCTGGTATTTTCCCTGAAGGAGGTGGGGGAGGGGGTAGATCTTGAAACCAGCCCATTTTGCCACAGTCGAGGGGAAAGTGCCTTGCTTCAAAATACTGGTCGTCTTCTGTTCCTACACTTGCAAGTCTTTAAGAGCCTATGTTGTGTGTGTTTTACCAGGGAGAAAATGCATCTTAATGCTTATTGGTTGCTACTTCAGCAAGTTCTCCTGCAGGGAACAGGTCAGCTCAGCCCTGCTCAGGGCAGGGGTACTGATCTGCACAGAGGACACAAGCTCACAGGGATAAAACTACCACTGAGTGCCCTGAGCGTAGGAGGAGGGGCTTCTTGGATCAGGAAGGGGGAAGTTAAGTTCCGGAGCCACTGGGAAAGGCTGGTAGGCAAGCTCTGGCCTCCATCTGAGCTTGGAAGGCAGGCCAGGCTTAAGCAACAGGAAAGTGTATAGAAGGCAGCTTTCCACGCAGCAGGTGGCTGTGAGCTGTGCATAGTCTGTCTGTGCTGAGGAGAAGGACTTGGTCCTGATTTCATCCTGCATCTCACCAAGAAACTTGAGTGTAAAAGCAATAGGGAGCCATGCAAGATCTTGGAGTAAGGAGCACTGTGTGCAAAGCTGGGTTTAGATGTTTGGTCTGCCCAAAAGGCAAGCATGGTGCCTGCTGCAAAGTTTGGGGGAAAGTGGTGAGGCCTGGACTAGCAGGGTAGGTGAGGCCACTGCAAAGAGCCAGCCAGGGGAGAAACAAGGACAGAAGAGAACCTTAGCATGCGGGAAAGTGGGGCTAGGAGAGGAGGAAGGGGTGCAGACTACTGGGTGTGGGCATCCGGGCCACAGGGATGGTGTGGGTAGAAATAGGGAAGCTTAGGGTTTGAGTTGGCCATAGGGGAAGAAGGAGGGATTGGCAGTGTCTGTCTGATTGTCCTTCCCACCTGCTCAGGACCTCCCTGCCCCCATCCCCGATGTAGATCCCCACTTGCCCCACTGCGCTGACCCCCATCCTGTCCTCTCCTCTACCTCCAAGCTTCCTTTGCTCCAGAATGCCTTCCCAGACCACTGTCACCACTTCAGCCAGAGGCCTGTGCCCTCCTCTCTATCTAGCCACACACACCTCTGCATGCAGCCACTGCCAGTCAGGCTCTATAGTTTTGGCAGCTTCTCTGATGTCTGTAGCATGGATGAGCCTCAGAACCTGCATCTGTTAGCACAGAGGACATCTGGAGAAGAATTGTGACTACTGTCAGTTGAAGCTGGCCAGTCACCCGTCTAGAGGGACAGACACCTGGAAGCACCCTTCCTCCCCCTGCTCCCTAGAGTTGCAAGCTGGTGGAGTTGAGGGTGACACCAACTGGGCTGGCTCCAGGGCAGGCACCGGGTCACCTTATCTATAGCTGTCTTGGCTTCAGGGTCAGAGGCAATGGCTCCATGAGCCCAGGGCAGGACGGAAGTGACCCTGAGATAGGATTTTACCTTTATGCTTTGCTTTGTGCTCCAGGCCTGGCTTCCTCCAGCCGAGCATTTCCCCCAGTCTAATTATGAGGATTTATTGTTGTTGCTGCCGTAAAGAGATGATTCGTTTATAATTACCTTCAGGGAGGAATCTGGCGAAGACTTTTCAAACTTACACAAGTTCACTCTACAAAAAGTAGAGTTCTGCAGCACCTACTATGTGCAAGGTGTTAGGCTAGTCTCTTGCCTTGGATGTATCATCCACTTGAAGACCTCTGAATTAGGACTTCTCCTTCTCTTAAAGACTTATGTCTTTAAACATGTTCACGATCTTTGCTTGCACAGATCTTGCCAGATCACCCGCTGCAGAAATGTGTCTTTGTCATTCTCAGAATGACAAATATTTTTACTGCGCTTGCATTCCATACTCAGGAAGAGAACTCGTGACAGATGCGGTCACTGCCCCCAGAGCTGGTGTGGGAGATGGGCGTGTACTTCAGCAATGACCTTGAGAGACACACCCTGGTAACAATGAGCTTGGGATAACACGGGAGCACTGAGGAGGTACAGCTAGGGCTGGAGGTTTAGAGGTGACTTGGAGGGCACTGTGCCTGAGACAGTTGTCTGGAGGTGACAACTGTTGGTCTGAGCCTGCCAGGTGGGCCAGGCCAGCGAGGCCCTGCAGCTGAAGGAGCCTCCACCTGGGCGGCCAGACTTTCAGATGGCTCCGGGGCTCCGGCTCATCCCCTCCTCCCTCTGCCCACCCACTCAAGAAAGGGAATTGGGAGACCTTCAGACACAGAGCTTTTACTCCCGGGCTGGGAGGGGCTGAGTCTACTGCTGCCGACCTCTCCCATCCCCCTCAGTCCCATCTGCTCAGCCCCACCAGGCTGAGACTACACAAAAAAAAACCTCTGGGAAACAGTTTTCTTGTGGAGGTCAGGAATGAGCGGTCCCACAGGAAATACCAGATTCTTCATCTGGGGGAGCCAGCCTCCCAGTCCCCCAGCCCTTCCACTTCCCCTGCCCCTGCCCTCGCATGTGGCCTGGCCAGTCCAGGGAGTGGAGCTGGGGGGCAGAAGGCAGGGCCCATCCAGCACGCCACCTCCCTCCTCTCCGGTCACTCTCCGCAGTGTGTGATCTTTTGGCGTAAGGCCAAAGCAGCCAGAGGACCGAAACTGAAAGGAAACTGAGGCTATGAACAGGATGTACTTTGTGGGTGGGGAATCTGCTCCCAGAGCCTTAGTCCCACCCAGGCAAGAGAGAAAATTGCAAGGTGGGGTCAGTTTCCTCTAGGCCTGGACTCCAGGACAAGACCATCTTGGCCTCCTGAGTGGAAATTTCTCCCTAGGACGCAGTTATCCTCATTCCATTATTTCTGTGCCTCCTGGTTCTAACTCTCATGCCAGACTTTCTAAAGATCCAACCTAAATCCTTTTGGCGACAGTTCCTGCAAATTGTCTCCTAACCTCAGTGGGAAGAGACCTTGGCCCATTGTCCTTCAGGAGAAGGACTGATCGTGCTAGATATGTTCACTGTCCCCAGAGCTAGTGCAGGGTAGGCCTTCCAAAGGGTAGGGTCTGTCGAAGGTTATAAGATCAGCAGTTCTGCCCCAGGAAAATATCAGGCCTTTAATTTCTCCCCCAGCCTGAATGAGATTCTCTGGCTCAAACTGATGCCATTCTTCCTCTTTCTGGGCATCCTTACCTTTGGTCAGGTCTATGTGTCCATCTAAAAAGAAGAGACCAGGAATGAGTGTTCTTTTTGAGGTCAAAAGACTCCCATGGGCATAGGGCCCTCTGGCTTCACTCCATTTTGATCCTACTCCCCCTACCCTGTACATAACACCCAAGGGTACACACAGCTCTGCTCTCCGGGGCCAGTGGCTCTGGCTCTGTCCTTCCCTCATATGATGGCTGCTGCTCTGATAGCAGGCAGCTTTGGGCAGAACACCATGCTGCTGGCTTGTCTGTATGTCGGAAGGTAGGCACTAGGATGCTATCTGCTGGCTTGTCTGTGTGTCGGAAGGCAGGCACTAGGATGCTATTGCCCCTGCCTTGCCCATCAGGACCCATCCTTAGCTGGCCTCTCCCCACTCACCCCATGAGGAAAACACAGCAGGGGCCCCTGAGGCCAAATGGCCAGCCCTGGACAAAGGCTGGGTGGGCAAGGCCAGACCCTAGATTCCTGTGCATGCCAGCCTGACTCCCCTCCCCCAGCCAGGCCAGGATAGGGGTGTTACAAGTGAGAGTAGACACAGATGAGGGCAGTAGGGAAAGGAGCCACCTCTACCCAGCTAGGATTGACCAGAGACCTGGCCCTATGGGAAGCAGCCCCTAGTGCCCCTGCCCAGTGCCATGCATTGGCCACCATTCTTCAGCTTAAACTCTATTTCTTACAAAGCCAGCCCCACAGCCCCAGGTCACAGTCCAAGAGCTCTCCTCAGAGCACTGCCTTGGGCTTGGCAGAGGCCGTCCCCAGCCTGTCTCCAGCAGATCTGGTTCCTTGTCCTTCTTGGTGTGTGGAGTGTCCCCTTGTTCTGTCCCCATATTGGCGTCAGAGGCTATTTCTCTCCTGCTCCTGCATCAGGTTGCCAAGGGAGGGCTCTCTGGAGGAGGAGAGGGACCCAGAGGCTCATGCCGAGGCAGCAGCTCTGTTGGGTACAGGATGTCAGCAGAGTCCCCTGGCTTCCACGAGGAAGGGGAGTTGCTCTGCACCGGGCCTCTGCCTTGCTGTGTGCAGACCCTCATCTGTCACGCTCCCGGTGCCAGTACAGGGTCCACTCAGCAGCTCTTTCTTCTTCCTCCAGGTTCACTATGCTCTGTCTCCATCCAGAAGGCTCTGCCCGAGGACAAAGGCTTGTACAAGTGCATAGCCAAGAATGGCGCTGGCCAGGCAGAGTGTTCCTGCCAAGTCACCGTGGACGGTAGGTCATGCCCACCACTATCCCCACACATGGAGTCCCGTCTCTCGGCGCCCCCCACCTGAATGGAACTGCCACAGCTGTCCCTGTCCGTACCGAGGCATTCATTGAATAGATGTCAAGCTGTTTTTGCAGAAGCAAGACAGGAAAAAAAGTGGCAGCCTTGGTTACAGCCTCTTCCTGTGCCCCACCAGGAGGAGGGGTGGGTTACTTTCTCCTCCCCTCCCAGGCCTGACCCCCACCCAGAGCCTTGTGGGCGGGGAAGCCTGGGCACTAGGGCACCAGGCAGGAGAAGGACACACCCATAGGAAAATGACAAGCCAATTACAAGCCACAGTAACAAGTGTGAGTGCCGGACCACAGACCCAGAGTGGGGCCCGAACGTGAGGAGGGCAGAGCGTGGGCAGCCATCCTTCCAAGGTGAGTCGGCTGAGGCTTGAGGCTCAGGTAGAGGGGAGAGGGCTGCTTCTGCTGGAAGCGACAGAAAATCACGAGACAGCAGGGAGAAGAAGGAGACAGAGCAGCCCTGCCAGGTCATCTCAGGAAGGGGCAAGGCCCAGCAGTGAGGCTTGGGATTTGCCCTAAAGAAATGCAGGAAATGGCATTTCTGACTCTTCTCCTGTCCATGAGAGGTGCAGAAGTCAAAACAGGATAAAATGAGCCTTGGGAAGGTTTCAACTAACACGCTCATTATTGTTTTTAAATCTTTTCTTTTTTGTGGGGCAGGGGGCAGAATGCATAGTAAGTAATCACTTTACCACCGAGCTACGTCCTCAGTAATCACTTTACCACCGAGCTACGTCCTCAGTAATCACTTTACCACCGAGCTACGTCCCCAGTAATCACTTTACCACCGAGCTACGTCCCCAGCTCCAACACCCTCATTTTACAGATGAGAAAACCAAGGCCCTTCGGAGAGGAAGAGCAGCCTACACAAGGCCCTCTCCCCCTTGGAAGTAAAGCCTACAGGGGTTCAAGCCAGGGCAGAACCCTATCTCAAGACTTTCAATCCAGTTTGAATTCTTTTATTTGGTACCTGCCTGGAAATGTCTAAGAAGGTAGTTTTGGGAAAACAGTTTCTTGCCCTTGAAATGCCTGGTTAATAACTATCAGCGACATGTCAAAAACTACTGTCCAAATAAGGCATCTCAAAGAGCAGCTTTGTTGTTCTTCTGGCTCCTAAATGGGATCACTTGAGTCCTAAAACCCTAACCTGTTTTACTGCCATACCGCAAGATGTAGAATCTTTGTCTTCTTTCTGGATTTCGTAATACAGCTTCCCAATCCAAACGCTATGATCCACATATATAATAAATGGGAGGAAGGAAGAAATGTCTTAGAAAGAAAAACTTTTTAAAAATACACTAAGGCAATGTCCATACAATTGTTAACAGCCAAAAAAAAAAGTGGACTTGAAATTGGCTACTGTTGTATCCTCACTGAATTCTGAGGCTGCTTCTTGCAGGGTTCAAGCCCGAGGAAGCAGATCTGCAGGGTTAGAATTCCTATCCGAACAGGGCTGTGACATATGCTCGAAGGCTCTCGGCAGGGGCAGAGGCCACTGCTCCTTCTCTGTGTGTCTTTTCCTGGGCCATCGCCACCCGGTCAGAGTCCTGCTCCTTTCACCTCAGGTAGTGTTGTATTCCTGGCGACTTGACTGGGAACCTTACATCTAACGGCCTGACTGTTCCCGTGGGCCTCACACTGGCTCCCACCAGGCTCTAGGCTGTAGGAAGCCAGCTTGCTAATGAAGTTACCTGCTTTTGGAAGCCTTGGCCTCTTGGACTCCTATTCACATGGCTAAAGGCAGGCAGGAGAGCAGTTTGTTCTCCTTATCTGTAAAGTGTCAGCACTTTTTCCAGATTATTTGCAAAATGAAATTTCCTTTTTCCTTACAAAATATACTTGGGAGTTCTTTTCTTTTATTTTTTTTAAGGTTTAGGGAATTCATTCTACAATTTAAGGGGCTTTGTTTACCAGAGGTCAGCTGGAAGAGCCTCTCACTCTCCCCCAAGGATGACCATCATTACTTAGGCCAACTGGGAGCTGGGTCTAGGAAGACGAGCTGGGAAAATGATAGGGCAAGAGACCAGCTGAGATAACAGGACTGGGCTCTTAGTTAATTGGGTTTAGTTTTGTTTTGTTTTCAGAGAGAGGAAAAGGGCAGCCCTCTCCACGCCTTCCTCCCCCACTGCTGCGCTTGGAGATGTGACAGTGTCCTATATGCAGGGTGGGCTTCTTGGTGTTACGGTGAGCTCAGTTTCTCCATCAAGACCCACCACCAAGCAAACAGCAAAGGACAGGGCTCTTCCTGTACCTTTTAGCGCACGGCGCCTCCTTTTGGCCGGAGCCCCACCCACCTGGTGAAGCTTCCTGTCTTTTTTCTGTCCTCCCTTCCTCTTTATTCTCCTTACTCCCTGGACATGGCAGTCAGAAAGCACAGTGAGTCCAAGGACCCTTGGAGATTGTAAGTCAAATTTGGAGTGTGTGTGGGCTAGCACATCTGTTTTAAGAGAGGTGATAGGTATAATCAAATTCTCATGAGCCATGAACCCTACTACTTTGAAAGAACTAGGTTCCCTAAGGAGCAGCCAGGACTGAATTCTCAAGCCCAGTAATTGTGTAGCTTTCCGTTTGTTCTCCTTCTTCCTGACCACTGAGTAGGACCCGTCCTGAGTCCTCCCATGGGGCAGTGAGGTCCCTTTTCACTGTGCTGACTTCAGGCTGCCTTCCCTCTGCCACTCAGGAAGACACCTCAAGTCACTTCTGCCACTCACTCAGCCTATGCCTCATGTCATGAAGTGCACACCTGTAACCAATATAATGACTCCTTTCGACACCTCTAAAAAGGAGCCCAGTGGGGCTCATTGACTGTTCTGTGTTACCCACAATGCTGCTTCTCTCTCCGTCTCTCTCTCTCCGTCTCTCTCTCTCTCTCTCTCTCTCTCTCTCTCTCTCTCTCTCTTTCTCTCTGTTTTTGATAGTAGGGATTGAACCTCGGGTCTTTGCACTGAGCTACATCCCTACCCCTTTCTTTATGTTTTACTTTTTTATTTTGAGACAGGGTCTTGCTAGATCACTAAGTTGTCCAGGGTGGACTCAAACTTGACAGTGTTCCTGCCTTGGCTTCCCAGAGAGCTGGGATTATGGGCAGCACTACCACGCCCAGCTTCTTCTCTTAGGTAGTAAAATAAGAGAAGTAACTTCCATAGAGCAGCATCTCTGCCTTTTAAAATCATGTTGTTTGGGTCTTTTTCCTGTGTAAAAAGAGTGCTTGTACACTTTTAACTTTCTGTCCTCCTGTACTGGGGGTTAAATCCGGGACCACCCACATGCTAGGTAAAGCACTTTACCACTGAGCTACATCCCCAGCCCTATTTAAATTTACTTTTTTGAGACACAGTCTTGCTAAATTCCCCAGTGTACCCAGACCTTGCCATCCACTGTGCCCAGCTCTACACTTTCTTGATTATTGTCATACAACCCCTCCTCCAAACTCAGAAGGCTCATGTCAGTCTATCACATCCAGAAGGGAGCAGAAGCCTAGTGTGGGTAAGACTGCCGGAAAACTCACCCAGGGGAGGTAAACTGACCTTTAGCACCTGCTGAACCACTTTGCAGTTCCAGTTTGTGCATCATGGACAGACCACCTTTCTCAGTGAGCAAAGCCTCAGTGAGGGCCAACAGCCTTCCCATCTCACACTGACACTACATACTACACACTACACACAGGCAGGACTCAGGTGTGTCTGGTGCCTTTCCATGACCTGTGCCGTTCCCCATGCAGGGATTTACTTAGCAGGCCCCACTCTCCAGGAGAATCTGATCTCCCTGCTGGGAGTCGTGCTTCACATGAGACTAGTGACTTGTGGCCTGTGATCAGACCCAGAGATGAAGAAGTCATTTTTAGGCCAGCATCCTCAGGCAGGAGACAGAAGCCACCCGGGCCCTTCACTGGTTTGTCCTGTCCTTTCCAGCTCAGGCCTGGCTTCCCCAGGTACCCAGCCTTGGTGGCAGTGAAAATGGGGCTTCATGACCATGGACGGTGGTGCATATCTTGTAGGAGAGGAGGTTCCACTGGACGGACACCTGTGCCATCATTCGGCATTCATCCCAGTAACGCCCTCAGGGCTGGTGTTACCGACAGTAAGAAAAACAGAAAATGTTTCTGTTCTCGAGACTGGATAGTCCATGAAGTGATGGGGGACGGCAGAACAGATGTGTCACCATCTCAGGGAATACTTCACCTGTGAAGAAGCACACCTGGATAAGGGAGAGGGTGTTCACTGAGGCCTCTTGAGGATGGGACCTCTGAACGGGGACCTTCAGGAACTAAGAAAAGAGGTTACCACTAAGGAGAAAGAAGGGACAGCGAAACTCTGTTCTATGCATTCCAGGAAAAAGAAGGAGGCCAGGCTGGTGGGCCACAAGCCAGGGGCAAAGCAGAAGGAAATGAAACTCCAGAGGGCCAGGAACCAGGTCTGTAAGGCCAGGGGGACTGTGACAGAGAAGTCAGATTTTATTTTGGGTATGGTGATGTCTTTGGCTGATGAGATGCAGGGAAGGTAGGGAGAGAGCAGGGAGATCGGAAGGCAGGAGCCATGGCATCTGAGACCAGATTATTGCTGGAAGAGACAGGAGTGATTGAACTCACAATCTAGTCTGATACAGAGCTAGTAGGATTCTTTGATGAGTTGAATATGGGAGGTGAAGTATCTGGCATCTTCACCTGGTTGAAGTCTTTGCATGGAATAAAGACCAACAGTGGTACCAGCCACTAAAATCAGAAGGCAGGGGCTGAGAACAGTCAAGAGTTTTATACATGTGAAGTTGAAGATGCCAGAGGGGGCTCAGTAGGAGGTATTTGGATAAATCTGAAGCTGAGGAGGAGGTCACAGCTGGAGGTAGGACACGGGGAGCCACCTGTGTGCTGTGGTCATTGAATGCTCTGGGCTTGAAAGAGGTCCCTAGGGTTGGCTGTGGTGGAATGGGAAGAGGAAGGCAGAATCCATCATTGAGAAGTAGGGGCAAGACGGGTCTGTGGAGAAATGGCCACAGGGGGAGAAGAAATCCCAAAGAGGGAACAGTCCCAGAAGCCAAATGGTGAAAATCTCAAGAAGAAAAGAATGAGGATCAATGTGCCAAACGCTGCTGCCCGGGAAAGATGAACCTCAATCCGAGCCACTGGATGTGGCCACATGGAGCTCGTTGGTGACCTTGACCAGAGGGTTTCCAAAGAGGAACAGTAGCCTTACAGGCGGCTGGTCAGCGAAGATCTAGACCAAAGCCTCTGCTTCCACCCACTGCTGTCCTCTGTCACCGAGACCATCAGGGCCTTGTGATTACTGCTGAGCTGACCTTGATTCACCCTTCCTTTCTTGGTGTCAGTTCTGCCATGTTCCTCGGTCCATTTCTACTTCCACATTTATCATTTAAGTGACCACAGGATGCTGAGGATGTTAGGCTGAACTAAAAACCGCTGCTTTTGTAGGTCAAAAGTTCTTAATGTTGGTGAGGGGTAAAGTTCTACCTGTTATGAGTTTCTAAAGCACATAGCCCAGAGCTTATGTGGAGTAAGTTTGCAGTTACATATTATTTTATGACTCCCTCCTCCTCCATTCTTCTACCAAGGTGTTGTTATTCCTGTTTTCCAAGTGAGGAAGATCAGATGCAGAAAAGTTCAGGATCTTACCCAACAACATACAGCCATTAAATAGCAGAGCCAAAAGGAGCTGTCTCTTAGTGTGCTGCTTGCCTTCAGGGGAAGAGAGAACCCTGAAAGGAGGAGTGAGATATCTTGGGAGTGGCTGGAGCCCAGGCCTCCATCTTGCCTCCTAGGGGGGCTCCTGAAACTCAGACCCTTTCCCAGATGCCCCCAAAACCTCATTCCCCCCGCCTGGGATCACAGCCCAGGGATCAGCCTCTTGGGGGAAACAAGAGACGCAATGCTGCCTTGGAGACTCCACAGCTCGCCCATGAGTGGAAGGGGTGAGGCACTGTCCATACAAGGACAATCTCCTGCTCTCTTCAGCAGCCCCCCACTTCCCCACACCTCCATCTTCCCATGCTTCTTGGGGGCACAACCAGGCCAGCAAAGGACTCCAGCCCTGGGTCCCAGATCTAGAAACAAAGTTCGGTTTCATCACAAAATGATTAAAATAGACCAAAAATAAAAGCTGCTCTTGAACTTTTATTACTATTATTTTTATCCCCTGGGCAGCTGTGTGAGCACAAAGCTGTTTTTGATTAAGCTCGTGGTCCTTCCAGCCCATTCCTAGCTGCAGTTCTCACGGAGGCCTAGTGGCTCTGTGTCCCTGGCACGGCCCCATGGTCCATGCATAACCCCCTCCGTCCGGAGCTGGCATTTGAGGCAGGAAGTTCCCCATGGGTCGCCAGGCCTGCAGTGTGCCTGGTTTGAGAAAGGAAACCTGTGCACCTTCTCAAGGCAAGGCTCACAGCACCACCAGGCAGAGCCTCACACATCCAGTGAATGCACAGCATCCCGAACCTAGGAGAGGCACTGGTCAGAGGGCTTTCTGGAGGTGAACACCCAAGCTGATTCAGCAGGAGGGAAGAGAATACGATTAGCTGGAGGGGTGAGTTCACCTAGGTACATGACCATACTTGGCTCTCCAGGCACTCTGCATTCTCCCCTGTGTGAGCTACAGAAAGTAGGAGCTGTTCCCTTTGTACAGATTGGAAGTATAAACACAGCGGTTGAAATGATTCGCCCATGTTTTCAAGGCTGCTGATGCCAAAGCCAAAATCAAACTATGCTCTCTTGGTCCCTAGTCAGGATTCTTGGCAGTAAGCCCAACATGACCCATGAAGAGAGAAGGAATCTCAGTCCCCCACTGCCCTTCATTCAAGAACCCAGAAATCTGGGCTTGTCATCCTTTTCTTGTTTATGCCCTAGTGTCCTCATCAGTATAAAAAGAACCCTGTGCTTTCTTTCTCTGTCTCGTCTATGCTCTGGGATTAAGAAAGCATAAATGAAGAGTAAGAGATTGTTGAAGAAAGGGATAGAGAACTAGGTACACACCCTGTATTCTACTCTTCTTATGGGAAAAGGAGCAAAGAAAGAAAGAAATGTCTAGGTGCACCTTCCTTCAAAATCCTGGGGGACTTTCTGCTTCTTCCTTATGTCCACGTGAAATTGATGCCCCGGAGTGCCACTCCTCCGTCCCCAGCTTGGCAATGTGGGCTCTAGATCTGGGCTCTTTGGTTCTCCTAGAAGTTGGAAAGAATAGGGAGACAGAGCAGGGAAGGCAGAAAAGGGCCAGGCTGTCAAGTACTGCTTAAACAGATGTCTTCCATCTTTGTCCTTCCCCCCACCCCCACCACGTAGCACTAAAAGTGCTACTTTAGGCCCAGGCTGGGCCATTCCCACAGCTGCACAGCTGTGGGCTTGGCCATCTTTGGTGAGGCCTCTGACCTGCTGCCGAATTGACCTTGCCCAGGGCCTGCCCAGAGCATGTCACTGGCTCACCCAGCCCATGGAGAACAGCAGGCACTAGGTGGGGGAGAAAAGCCTGGCTGGTGTTAGGCCTCAGAAGCAATGCTATTGTGGAATAGGTGGGGGACCTGGATGCCACCCAGAGGGTGAAATGTGTCCAGTTGGGAACTCACTCCACAAGCTAGAGAGAGTCTATCCCCAGCCCCTCTGTCCTGGATTCCCAGTATCCTGGAGGCAGGGACAGTGAGATGGCTCTTCCTCCCATCCAGACCACAGGAATGCAGCCAGAGCCTCAGCTGGAAAGTCCCCCTCCTTCCTCTGAGCTTCCTCTTCTCAGGAGCCCGAGAAGGGGGACAGGAAGGGGCTGGGGAGGCACCTCCAGCCTGCCCCATAAGTGTTCCTCATGGGGAAGGAAGCCTGGGGTCTGGTGACAGCTGTTCCACCAGTAACTTCTTATCTAAGTCCTAGGTAGTTTCCCAACCACTTCTTAAATTCCAGTCTCCTCTAGTCCCCACAAAAGCCTTTCGTGCTCAACTTTGCAAGCCCAGAGTGACTTTCCCTGCTGCCTGATGGGGCGGTTTCCTCAGCATTGTCTGAGCTCGGCCTTAACAAAGAAAAGGTGCACGGAGCTGTGGCCTGAGGAGCTGTGGCCTGAGGAGCTGTGGCCTGAGGCCCACCTGCCCGGCACAGCCGTCTGCCAGCCGGCCGCTGCTGCAGGGTTTCACCAGCCCCGCCTCGGAGGGGTCACAGAAGCTGACAGTGGGCCCTCGCCTCAGCCTCAGGGTGAGGTTTGCTAGCTGCCTGCTGCAGGCCTTATCTAGCCTGAGCACAAAGGCAATCTGCAAAATCAAAAACCAAGGTCTCCTCCCCTCCGTGGGTCCAAGGGCAGGGACTCAGTGCCTTCTTCCTCAGTGTGAGACTGCTCCCTACAGAATGTCCTCTGCAAGTCCAGGCCAAGGCCCAAGGAAAGAAAAGTCAGGGCAATCTGAAGCAAAGGAGCACAACTGCCCCAGCCCTGCTAGCCGCATTATTTCTGGTGGCCTCTGCTGCCATCTGCCCAGGATCATGGCTAACTCGCTCCTGGTACCCTGTCCATGCATCTTTCTGGGCAGCTGTTCCCACTACCTCATTTATCAGCCTGAGGAGCGCTCTCCTTCTTTGGTGCTTCTGAGAAGGCAGTGCCAGCCCTGGGTACCACACTGCTCAGTGGACACAAGGCCCTCAGAGTGGGATGCAGGCTGGGTGGGCCATCTCTGGGTGGAGGTGAGATTCTGACTGATGCCAGCTCCTTGCACAGCCGCTGACTGGTGTCGTGTCACCTGTTTTCTTCCAGATGCACCAGCCAGTGAGAACACCAAGGCCCCAGAGATGAAATCCCGGAGGCCCAAGAGCTGTCTTCCTCCTGTGCTAGGAACAGAGAGTGAGTACTGGCCTGGCTTCCCCTCGGCAAGGCAGGGGCTGGCACCAACAGAGCCTCTGCCTCCTGAGCACCCATTCTGCCCATGCCCCGCAATGCCCAGTGCCTCCTGGGAACCAAGGCAGTGGTCTTTTCTTGATCCACCACACCCTCCTAGGTGTTTGTCCTTGTCCAGGCCTTCTCAGCCTCACTCCCGTCATCCTGACCTCCACAGGAGCTACTCTGAATTGCTGCCCAGTGATGCTACCTTGCCAGGGGATGCTACCTTTCTAAACTGTAACTCTGACCCTCTCACCCCAGTCTAAAATATCCAGTGGTCCCAGCACCTCAAAGTACCACACACATGAACCTCCTTCTTGTAGGTGCCCTGGACCCTCCTACTGTGCTGTATACATGTGTTCACATGTGTGACCTGGCTGCTACCTCTCTCTCCCAACCCTGCCTCCCACCTTCCTTACTCCTGTTTATACTCAAACAGAAGTGAGCTCCTCACAGAGCACAGTTCCCCTAAGCTCCTTCCCATAGGCCTTTTCCCTGGCCCCTCTGTCCACCAGTATCTTCCAGGCCAACTCCCTCTGCCCTAGTCCCTCTTCCCTTTCGCTCCCAGAGTATTCTTCTCCCACTGACTGCTTAGCTTCCCCATGCTCACCATGAGCCTTGCCTGGGCCCTCAGAGTGACAGGTGCTATGCCTCCCCCAGGGAAGACCCTCACCAGTGTCCCCAAGTCAGACTGCAGTGTGGCACAAGTAGTCAAAAGAGACGAAGACTTCTCATGACCAAGACAGACAGCTTCCTTCCAGCTCTCGGATCTCAGCTTCCCCCAGGGCCTGCTTACCCACACCGCTTTTACAGACCTGTGGAAATGCACCGTTGTGTAAAGTTAGAAGAAAAAATGAATTATTAGTTCTAAGTATATTTTAATTCATAGTATTAATATATTCATCTTTATACAAGATCAGTTTTAAAATATAATTTTTTAATTTAAAGTATGATACATACACATTTTGTATACTTTTAAATATATGCATAATTTTTTTTTAATGGAGGAAGGGGACCGTGAAGGCAGAAGTCCCTAAAATCCTCAAAAGTCATAAGGTAGCCCTGGCTTTGACTATGATTATTAGTGTAATTTTGTTAGCAAAAGCATCCTTTGACTCCTGTAATTTTAACAGGCTGTAGAGTGGCTTGGAACCCCCTGCACATTCTGTGTTTTAAGGCTAGCAGAGGACAATACATGCTTTCATTTACCCATACTAAGAGAGGAAAGTCACTGAGCCTAACTGCTTCCAAGGCCTCTTCTCCCATTACAAGCCTGTATGTTATGACATTGCTTTACTCTCTTCATTCTTTTCTTCATAAAGCAATGTTTTTGATAGTGATTTTGGATTCTTTGAACATTGGCCCCCCAGAAAGGTGGGGGTAAGGAGCAAGGTATAGGAGAGTGTGAGAATTTCCTATGGATGCTTAACCAAAGTGAGTTAAACATCTATTAGAATAGCTGAGGAGTCACATTAACCGGCCTTGACTGTTAAGAGTGGACATTTAATAAGGTGCTGGAAGTATAGAAACAAAACTACAAAGAATCTACAAGGAATGGGTTATTTCCCAGAGTAGTTTTATTTTCCCAGGGTAGTACCTGGGCCCTGCTGTGTTAGTTATGGGGAAATGTGAGCAGGCAAGGTGTCACTCTTAGAAGAGCGCCAGGGTCTGTGGCTCAGGGATGACATGCTAGATTACCTCTTGGGTCCTCAGCTCTGGAACCCCGTTCCAGCATGATCCTGAGAGAGGTGAGGCGGGGTCAGAGGCACCTGCAGAGGAGGAAAATAAGAGCAGGACAATGAGCAGACATGGAGCTGGCTCTTTGCCCTGGAGAGCAGGAGGCTGTGGAAAACCCCAATCAAGCTGTCATCACCCAACTCCAAAGCACCTCTGGCAGCGCAGGCTGCACATGAGACTCACCTGGGAGCTCTGCAACCCTCACTACGAGGGCTGCACCCCGAGCCAATTAAATCAGAGCCTCAGAGGTGGGAGCGGTGCTCAGTATTTGTTTCCGGTATGAAATGACCAAGCTGGAAAGCAGCTGCCCAGAGAGGAGTGGGGACCGCACTGTTGGTCCTGAGTGGCAGAAATGGGTCTCCTGCTGCCTATAAAGGTGGAGCTACCTCCAGCCCTCACCCCAGTGCCCTCAAAGTGTCCCGGTGCCCCAGGGAGGCAAATAAGACGCCCTGTGAGGTGGAGGCAACCCTAAATTGGGGGGGAACAGGGCTGGCAGGAAGTATTTCAACTCATTCATGCCCGGCTTGGCTCCAGCCCTGCTTGTCTAAAGGGAGAGACTCACTCCGTAGACAGTCTCCGCAGAGAGTGACTGACATCTTACCTAAAGCATGGGAATGTGCATCTCCTCCCCGTGACGTAGCTTTGCATCCCTCCTTGCTCCCCCTGAGGCTGTTCGCAGGATGGCTGCGGTTCCCCTTACTTACATTCTCCCACCCTCTTGTCCTCTGAAGACTGCACCCCAGGGCCAGAGAGACACCTTGGGGCTTGGTTCCTGGAGCTCCAAGGAGGTAGCTGCCCACAGGTGGGACATAAATAAGATGTCTTTAGGATTACAACCTGTTTTTTCTCTTTTGAGGATAATTTATTGTTTGTGAATTCTGTAAGATGTGCATGCCTTCTTGTTTAAGGATTTTAAACAGTGAAGAAATGCATCAAGTACAGTGTGAAAGTCCTCTTTCCTCCACCCCTAATTCCACTCACCCCGCAAATATATTCAATTGCTTTTTTCTGTATATTTATATACATGCAAATATGCAAAGTTGGATCTTTCCCCCTTGGAATGGAATCAAGCAGTCTGTACACCCGAGCCACATCTCCAGGGCTAGGCACGCCCTATCCCCTTAGTGGCCTGGTTGTGTATGTGTGTTCACTTTTGCTTCAGCTGAGCAGTACCTGACCTCAGGGGAAATCTGTCTTCCTGAGGGAAGGGCGAGTCTCCTGCCAGGCAGATCGGAGCCATGTCCCACTCTGTGCACCTGCCTGTCCCCAGCAAGATTATTCGGCCCTGTGAGCCAGCTGTCAAGAGTGGGAGAGAACAATGCTTGTCCACACTGTGGCCTGGGTGCCCACTAGTCAAGCACTGAGGAACGAGAAGGAAAAGCCAGGCCTCTCCACCCCATCACAGCAGACAGACTGATGGAAGCTCTGTGACCTGCTGGCACCCAGGGGTACACACTCAAGAGGGAGCCGGGTGGTTTGGGAAGTTTTGGGGTCAGGAGCCTGGCGGGTCATGAAGGAAGAGAGGAATGCGGTTTGTGTGGGTTGGTTGGAGAGCAGTGACAACGTTGCAGGGGAGGCCGGAGCTGGGGGTGGGGACGACATGGATGCTGGGGCGGTTGCTGAGTAAACAACCCACAGTGTTTCAAGTTCCTGAGCACAGACTGCCACCTTCACGCTCTCTCTGTGACCACAGCCAAGCCTCACTCTGCTGTGCTTTCCATAATAGCCGTTCCCTTCTTAACAGATGAAGGAAACTGAGCCTTAGAGACAAAGTTGTCCTGCCCAGGGTCTCCTGGCTAGAAGGATGGAACAGTGACCTTGCTCTCTGTTCCTGTCACCACCCTCTGTGTCTTGCCATAGTCTCAGGCCAACTGCACAGTCCACAAAAACCAGACAGTGCTCCCCAAGCTCCCCAGGGAAGCAGGAGCAGGCAGAGCCGGCCCATGGGGCTGGTGGAGGCCTGGCTCTCCTGACAGCTGGAGAGAGGCACAGCAGCTGGCGTGTGACCCTGGCACAAGAGACCTGCCAGGGGCTTGTTCCACACTTCTTGATGGGACCTTGATATAATTCCAAAATTATAGGAAATTGGCAATGATAGCAATGATTTTGTGATTTCTTCACTTAAATTTCACCTTTACAGTTTGTTCCATTGTTTTATCATTCTCTATGTATATATTAATATATTTGCATTCAGATAGATGGAGTCTGTATTAGAGACCATGCCTTTGACACCTAAATCATTGTGTGTATCCTAAGAATATAACCACAATGCAGTTATTGAAATCAAGCACTCTGACTTGAACTAATGCCACTATCTAATCAATCTAGTCTACTCGCCATGTTTGTCAGTTGGGCCTATAATGTCCTTTTTCTCCCCTTTGTGGGAATTTAGTACCCACACTCCTAGAACAGTTTATCCACCCCTCCAGCCCACAGCTAGTCCTCTCCTACCCTGTAGTCAGAACAGGGAGATACGTGCAGGCTCAGAAGAGCAGCCAGACTTCCCTGCCTGAGTCAAGTGGGGCATGGGAATTCAAGCAACCACCAGTCTGCAGTCTATTCTGGGGTAACACTCAGGCATAGGTATAACGAGAAAGCCCCTGGGCCAGAAAGCAGATGAGGGCATGGTGACACACACTGGTAATCCCAGCACTCTGGGAGGCTGAGGCAGGGGAATTACAGGTAGGAACCTAGTCTGGATAATTAGAGACTTAGCAACATCCTGTCCCAAAATAAAAAAAATAAAAAGAACTGGGAATGTAGCTCAGGGCAAAGGCCCTGAGTTCAATCCCCAGTACCACCACCCCTAAAAAAGCAGGAGACAAAAATCCTGGTTCTCCTACTAATTAAATATGTGGCCTTGATGGAAGCCCTCTGTCCCTTGGGACCATAGTTTCCTCACCTGTCCAGCGGGGCATTTCCCTGCTGACCCCAGGCCTTTTTCAGCAGATAGAAATGTTTTGTGTGGCACCATTCAGGGGAGGCCAGCTGACTCTCCTTCCTGTCTCTCACCTGTCGTGCAGAGGAGTCTGGAGCCACAGTGGGCACACTGAGGTTACATACAGTGTGAGCATCCACAGGAAGGGGCTGTAATGTCGAAGGTGGACCCTGATCCTGTCCCTAGGGCAGGTTCAAGGTGTCCCAGCTGGAGGGGAGCTGGATGCCGAGAGTGTTACAAGGAATCTTGGGTGAAGAAAGATAAGCATCCTGCTGCTTATGTGTAAAATAGATTAAGAGGACTGAAGAAATGGCTTTAGAAAACAGTCAAAGCAGAATGTGGTGGCTCATACCTGTAATCTGAGCACTCTGGGAGGCTGAGGCAGGAAGACAGCAAGTTTGAGCTGAATGTGGGCAACTTAGTGAGACCCTGGCTCAGAATAAAAAAAGGGTTGAGTGTATAATTCAGCGCAAAAGCCCTGGATTAAATCCCAGTTTTGCACAAGAGGGAGGGGCTGGGAGTGGAGCTCAGTGGTAGAGAATGTACCTAGCGTGTGCAAGGTTGTGGGTTCTTTCCCAGGACCCAGAAAAGAAAAGAAAAGAAAACACAGATGAAGTGATACCAGTGTGACAACAGACTCAGGATCTACTCCTATGAGTCTCTGTACGCTGATGGTCCTTTAGAAAAGACATAAATGACCATATCTACGAGGGGCTTTTACAACCTGAGCAGCCCGAGTAGACCCCTGATAAGTATTTGGTTTTTTAATCAATTCCTGAATTCCCTTGCTTTAAAAGTCCCTGCCCTTCTGTGTTCTGTGATGTAGGGACAGTGCAGGTACAGTGGTATATTCCATGCCTGGCCTTGAGCTCATCTCGGACACTGGTCACTTTGGACTGTCCCAGCCACGGTATGGACCACCTCGGATTCCAGTGCTTTTAGCTCTCCTTGTCTTGGCCTCCTGTGTGTGTTTCTCTCTGAAGCCGAAATGCCCATCAACTTGAGAGCATCTTAGGGTGTCAAAGCGCTCATTTTCATGAAGGTTTTCCTGGTGTCAAACCCTTCCTTTAAACCTTGTCTATGGAAGATGCTAAATCCTGAGGCATTCAAAGGGCTGAGACTAAACACTGAAAAGGTCAGGATTTGTCATCAAGGTGAAAGATGCAGGATTCGGAGAGGAGCTGGGATTTTTCCATGATTCTCCGAATGTGGCCTCCAGCCCCGCTGAGTCCCAAACCCCATATTGGTTTGTGGCTGTGACGGTAACTGATGGCCCCTCCTCATGCACATGTGTGGTGGCTGGCCATGGGGTGACTCCTTCCAGCTTCTTTCCTGGCTCTTCCAGGGTCCCCAGAAACCAGTTAACTGGCAGGATGGCTCCTTCCCAGGGAACACCTAGAGGGCACCCACCAGCCAGTGCTGGCCCACTGGCCCAGCCATGCCTCTTTCACAACCATCCTGGCATTTCCATGTCCTGGGAACTTGGGAACAGGTGTTTGCAGTAACAAGAACAGGTGTGTTCCTCTGGAATCTTCTGATATAACCCCCAGAGGTGTTAATTCTGGGAGAACAACCAACATCTCTCCACAAATCTGTACAGATGCCCCGGAAGGGGGTGGTGTGTGCAGCAGGGGAGGGGCCACCGGACCTGGGGCCTTGAACCTGCCCTGCCCTGGGCAGCAGGAGTCAGCCTTTCAGCCCAGGCTTCTCTGTTCCCCATGAGGTGGGTGCTCAGCCGAACTCACCCAGCCCGTGTCCCTTTGAGGAGCCTTTGGCAGTAAATGAATGCTGATTTTGGGTCTGATGGATTTGAAGGTTTGATGTCTATTTTTAGTTAACTACCTAAAAAGGGAAATGTCCCCAGAGAGGCAGGGATCCAGGGACCTGTCCGTACCAAGACTATTAACACAAGCTCCCCCGGTTCTCCTCTCAGACCCTTTCCCTCTGGGGGCAGGGCCACACATCTGCCTTTAGACTGAGCAGCCTGGAAGCTTCTATGAGGGATGGAAGCCCTCCCTCCCAGAACAGAAGGAAGAATCTCAAGGCCAGAACTAAGTTCAGCTTGGGCAGGGGAGGCAGAAGCAAAAGACCGATGAACCAGGCATCAGATATTGGGCAACCGTTCCCCAACCGTGCCCCAACTGTGCCCCAACCATGCCCCAGCTTTCCAGAGGCTTCCAGACCCAGTGATGACTCTGTCAGGTTGTGTCACTTCTCTTCTCAGTCTCTGGTCCAATTGAAGGCACAGCCCCTGGCAGTTTTGATCCAGACAGAGCGGAGACTTCTTCTCCCAGAAGCTGCCTAACAATTCAAGCCTCAGGGCTGTGTCTCACAACATCAGAGTCCAGGGCTGGGTGGACTATTCCATGAGAATTCCTAGGTTCACAGAGACCCTAGGGATTCTACTTACTTGTATTTTAGCCACTTGTCAAGTATGGATCAGGTACTCTGTCAGCAGTGGAGATGCAGAGGGTGGACCCTGATCCTGTCCCTAGGGCATTGCCATGGTGTGTGTGTGTGTGTCCAGGCAGTTTCAGCAGTAACAGAGCAATGGCAAGCAGAAACACCAAAAAAACACCCACTATTTAGAGGTAGATTTATTTACATCAGGATCATTCCCAAAACATCAGGCCCTGATCTCTGGTGGTCTAGGGCTTACATGGGATAAGCAAGCAGGAAGTACAGAAGCAGAATGGCTTATCAATTGGGCATTGGTTTATATAACGTACGTCACAGTGACCAGCCATTTCTGAAAGACAGGAGCAACCAGATCTGGAACAGGAACTGTTAACTGGGCAACTAACAAACTGAAGTGTATGGGGCAGGGAGGCATTTTCTGCTACAATAATGCTTGTTTTAGATGAGTGCTGCCATGGGCCCACCTTGGAGTTGGGTTCTTTGAGCTGCAACCTGCCTGAAGAGTGTACAGGAGTCAGCCAAAGGGAGGAGGATCCATATGTGCAAAGAGCTGAAGGCAAGAGACTGGTATGGGAGACACGAAGACCTTCAGTGTGGAGTACAGAGCAGTGCCACCCAAAGGGCAGTGCAGGGACCACCAGCAGCACCTGGAAGCCTGGAGTCTATTTTTCACAAGTTTGTAGATCATGATAACACACACTAAATTCTGAGAAACACGATTATCGAGTACAGAGGGCATGGCGGAGGGTGTTCCCAGTGTGTAGGACCAGTGGGACTTTGGCCTGAGCGGCAGTGGGTAGCCACTGAAGAGGTTGCAACAGTGGGATAAGTTCAGGCTTGCATCGGAGAAAGCTCACTTCGGCCACTGTGTTAGGGCAGGGCTGGGAGCCAGAGTTCACTTTGGACTGGAATGGTGCTGGTGGACCTGTGGAAAGCAGCAGACTGAGCAAGTATTTAGTTGATGGAATCAGTGGACATTTGTGGGCAGGGAGGGGGCTTGTGGAGCAACAGGGATAAGGAGCAGCTTGGGAAAAAGACTCTGGACTTGGTATTGGGCATGTGGGCTTGCAGTGTGTGTTTGGCTTTTCTGGTGGTCATGATGTAGGGGAAAGAAACTCCCTACCAGCTAGCTGTCCGGTATGAGTTCATGTTCTCTAAAATCGAAGAATGAATTTCAGGAACAACAGAGTTTAAGAGCAGAATATATTTATTGGGAAAAGAAAGCTTCTGTCTGAGAGAGAGAGAGAGACAGAATGGAACCCAAGCGGGTTGCTGAGGACCCTACCTTTTCTAGGGGTTTTATAGAGCAGATCCACAACATGAGGTGGGTCCAAGGTGGGAAACATGAGAAATCACAAGGTGGGCATGAGGTAAGACAAAACAATGGTCAACCAGTAAGATTATGAGTATAATTGCTCAGGTAAAATTGGTTAAATCGGGATCAAATGGGGAAGCAAGTCACATAGCAGGCAGGCATGAATACAGAACAGGGGCTTTTCCTGTAGGATTTTGGGTTAGTGGCTCTTCCTGGCTTTCACAAGGTGATGGAGACCTATTTAGAATATCAATCCCTGACGTCTATCCTTAGGGAGGTGTGTGGGTGCATTAGTTTTGTCTTTTGTCTTGAGGGCTGGCCCACAGTGGAGGGATCTCTCTCTCCCACAGTTGCAAGAGTTGCAAGGCATCTCGTCTTCTGCTCCGGTTCCTTCGAGGGTCTAGCCCTTTCTGATTCCCTATAATATTTTATCTAATTTAGCTGCCTATAACAGTTGGATGCAGGGGGTGGGCTCAGGAGAGAGAGAACTAGCTCCAGGGAAAATGTGGGCAGGAGAGGGCACAGAAAGGCGACTGTAAGAGCAGCGTGAGTGAAGCGCCTCGGGGTTGGGAGTTCTATGCAACCCAGGGAATGTATCCGAGCTTCCCGGAGGCCAGCAGCACGCAAATGGAAGGGGTATGCTGCGCCTACTTGCCTGACGCCCAGCCAGGAGCCGTACTGGGATTTGAGAAGATGGCTGCATTTTATTTTTCTTCCAGGGTATTCCTCTCTGATAATGACAGGTGCCAAAAACTTGGGGTGTCAGAGAAGGGATCAGAGAAAGGGCTGTCTTGGTTACTTTTCTCTTGTTCCTGAGACAAAATACCCAACACCCAAAATGAAGGAAGGAAAGGTTTATTTAGCTTACAGTTTGTGGAGGTTTCAATCCATACTTGGCTGGTTCTGAGGCAGAGTGGCACATGGCAGGGGGCGAATGTTCATGGCAGCAGAGCACAGCAAAAACAGCCAGCACAAAAGGGAGGAATGGCAGACAAGCAGCTCTTTCTCTCCCTTACCTTGTAAACAGCCTACCCCCACCCAAGGGGCGTGTAGCTCTCACACAGTCTCCATGCCATCCTCTTCCACAGGCTCAGGATGTGTACAAAGTAAGCACCTTGGCTTCCTGCTGAGTCACTGGGCCAAACCCTTAGACTCCCCAAGTTGACACAATGTATCAACCATAACAAGGGCCAAAAGGAATAATGATAGAAGGAGGGTGAGTCTGGAGGACAGAAAATGATTAGTGGCCCAAGGAGCATCTGAACTTTGGGTATCTGGATCAGCAAAAGTTTTACTGAGCATCAAACTAAGAGAAGGAGCACAAGGTGCCATGGTGTAGCCCTGGAACAGCCATGAACTGCACCCCGGGTGGCATGCTAAGCAGTGAAGGAGCTAAATGTCCCCTGGGACAGAGAAGGAGTCTCTCTGTGTAGGAAGGAGGGATGCATGGGGGACGCACTGGTCATGGTAGAACATGCACTGTATGCTACAATTTCTTTACAAAAACTTTATTTATGTTCTCCACGTTTTCTTAAATGAGGAAACCAAAGCTTTGGAAGGGTAAATTGTGAACTTCAAGCCACACAACTTAGCAAGAGGCCAAGCGATATATAAAAGTCCAGTCCAGCACAGGAGCCCATGATCCCTGTGTAGTGCTGCAAGGGGCCAGAGAAAGGTCTCAGAAACCTGGATCTGAGTGTGGGGCAGAGCGTCAGCTGGAAAAGGAAAGTAGCCAGATATCCCGGATGGCAGGAGACTGTTGTCCTGTCTCCAGCTGGGCCATATCTGGCTTGCTCAACTTGGCAAGCCACCTTCATCTGAGGTTCTGTCTGCTTCGTAAATTGGGGAGGTGCCGTGCTCACGTTTGCTTGAGAAGCTCCTGCCAAGAAACTGAGGTTCAGAATCTGATGACTTTCTCTTGTGAGCCCAAAACACTGTGCATTAATGGATTCCAGCAGATGCTCAGATGAAATATGTACAGCCTACAGAATGTTGTTCACATTTAGAATTGGTTTTACTGATGAGGACTAAGCCAGCTTTAGATGCTAACCAATTCAAACAGCAGTAGCTCCAGATTTGCAGAACAAATCAAAAAATGCGGTCTTTGATCCTATTTAACTGTAACACTGAAAGATCCATGTAAGTTGGGGCTGTGGTTCTACCCACATTGCTTTACCAGAGCCACCAGCACAGGGCAGCACCTTGAAGTCTGATTTTGCTGCCCTGCCTCCTTGACCCAGGGACTGTCACCCTTCCAGTCCACCCCTCCCCACTGGAGCCCTTCCGAGCTATAGAGCTATAGGAGCCGGTGCTGCCATCCCAAGGTACCGGGCTGGGGTCAGCAACAGAAAATTGTTTTCTCAGAGTTCTGGAGGTCTCTGGCCTTGGCTTTAGATGGCTGTCTTCTCCCTTGCCTTCACACGATTATGCTTCTCCTTCTGTGTGTGTGGATGTCTACTCAGTCTCAGTCTACCTGTTTGTTTCTCTCTCTGTCTTCTCTGTGTGTGCCTCCCCTTCCTCTTTCCCTCCTACTCTTCCTTCTTGCCTTCTTAATCTCTTCTTATAAGGGCACCAGTCAGATTCCATTAGGGTCTACCCTCACCATTTTGACGTAATCACCTCTCTAAAGGCCAAACACAGCCACATCCCAAAGCTCTGGTGTTAGGGCTTCAAGGTTTGAAGAGACACTATTCAGCACCTCTCAACAGATGGCCTCCTCGCTCCTGACCTGGTCCATCTGCCCTGGTAGACGCCTCTCTTCTTCCCTTGAAGCCTCTCTTTTTGTTTGTGCAGCTCCCTAATTAGATATTCTTGCCCATGTGAGTTGGGAGGGCCATGACTGTGACACTAAATTTTCTTTCGTTTTAGTTGTTGGACCTCTTCACTCTACCGCTCTCTGATACCAGCCCCGTTCTCTGGCCGACCTCCACCAAACACCACTTGTTGTGGACTCTGCACCTCTGTCGGCCACTGACCTGGGCACTCCTTTCCCTAAGTCAGATCTCCTTTAGTTCCTGGGTCCTCGTCACTGCCCCACCCCCAGCCTTCCTACTGTGCCCACAGCCATAGTGCCCTGTCTTTCTGCCGCATCTGAGCAGGTGCATCATGCTGGCTGGATAACATGGCTTTTTTTTTCTATTTAACTTTCCTTTTGAAAGACTGTCATTTCAAATTTACAGAAAAAAATGCAAAACTAAAAAAAATATTTCTCATGCCCTTCATCCTGGTTCCTCACATTTTAACATTTTACTGTCTGCTTTTTCCTATGTTCCCTTTCCCTCGTTTTCCTCTGCCCCTCCATATGCATGTGCACACACATACGCATAGATAAATATATACCATCTTATGAGCAGTTTGTAAGAAAGTTGCATCCATAGACCCTCTACACTTAAATACTTCAGTGTGAATTTTTCGTAGAAACAAGGAAGGTCTCATATGAAGAGCTTGATTATCAAAGTAGGAAATTAATATTGATACTAATTCAGTGACCATATCTAAGTGTTGCCATTGTCCTATAAATGTCCTGTAGGACCCACAGGGTAGAATAGCACATCCTGTGAACCAGTACATCTTAATGTTTAGGGCTTGGCTGATAAGGCCTGCTGGGTTATATAGGTTTGGTTCTTTCCCCAGTCCCTGGGCTGGTGGCATGTGCTGGGCACATAGGTCTTCAGTAAGTTTTTGGAGGTGGACAGATGGAGCACAGATGGAAGTGAGCCAGGATGGCTGTGGGAAAACCATGTGGCTGTCCCCATCAGTCCTGTGATCCCACAGTGTGCTTCTGCAGTGGGTCCCCCCTTGCAGCAGTCTTCTTGGGGCATTCAGCTGGGTAGCAGCACCCTCCCCTTGGTAGAAACGCACAGCTGATCATTCATAAAGCTGACCACCTATCTGTGGTCACAGCCACTGCCCATGCTGCTGCCCCTCTGTGATCTGTAGTGGGTGAACCACTGTCAATATCAACCCACTTATTCATTCAACAGATAGCTGCCAGGCTCATCAGGTTTCCAGCATGAGCATAAAGGGTCCCTGCCCTCAAATAGCTGACGCTGTAGTGGGAAGGGCAGACACTAAATAAAGAAAATGTAGAGTTTGTCAAATGGTGATAAGTGCGGGGGGGGGGCTTATAAGTCAGAATAAGGATAATAAGCAGCCCAAGGGATGGTTTTTTGATGATTTGTGTAGGGTGTTAAGGAAGATTGCTTTGGTGATGTGGCCTTTTCCCATTTTTATATTAAAGTATAATTTCCCTTCACTAAACTCCACTGTTTTTAGGACAGGGTTCTGTGAGGCTTGACAAACTCATGTAAGCTGTATAACCAGCCCAAGCAAAAGACAACTCCATCCCCTCAGCACATGTCCCTGTTCCCCTTGGTTCTCAAGCCCACCCACCCCACTTCTGGCACTGATCTGTTCTCCATCCATTCAGCTGATAGTTCTGCCTCATCTAGACTGGTACATAAGTAAAATTATGCAGTATGTAGCTTTTTGATCTGGTTTTTCTTAGCTGAAAGGAAAGGCAAATTGTGATGATTCATGCATGTTGTATGTATTCATAGTTTGTTGGTTTTTATGGAGAAACATTTTACTGTACTATTGTGCCATAGTTCGTCCATTCTCAGGCTGAGGAGCTTGATATATCTCCTAATTTGGGGCAGTTGTATATAAACTTCACACACAGATGTTTGTGTTCATGCAAGTTTTCATTGCACTGGGATAAACAGGCTAAGCAACTTTCATGCAAAGACCTTAAAGAAATATGAAAAGAAGCTGTGAAGATAGTTGGGATATTTCTGCATATGCACCACAGTGCTATTTAGCAAATGAATGGGTTCTGTTTGAGTCATTTTCCACTTATTTGGGAAGTGGAGTAGGCAAGAAACACCCTTCATTCATTCATTATTGATCCATTCAATATACATTTAAAAAAAAAAAAGGAAAAGGAAAGCCACCAGTTCACAATTTATGGCCCAAAGGAAGCCTGAGACCTTTGGATCTACACCAAAGGCTAATTTTAGTTAGTTATCTGACATAATTTCCTTTCTGGGTTTCCTGAAAGTTTGGGTAAGGGAGTAGTTAGTGAGTTCTGAGTTATCATCTTTGCCTAGGACAATGGGGCCTTAGGCATTTTTGAGAGTTTTTACTTCATTGGGGGTGCCAAGGACCCCTGCTGAAGGCCCTGAGAACTGGCATTCATCTGACCGCAAGGCTGTCTGTATGAGGTCTCTGGAAGGGCACACTGGGATGAGGGCTCCCCCGGGTTAAAGGCCCAGTGGGCAATATCACGCTCCGCTTGGATTCAGATTATTTGTAGGAAACAGAGCTGACAGAAAATAACCTGTGAATTTTCTTGTTGCAGGTGATGCGACTGTGAAAAAGAAACCCACCCCCAAGACATCTCCGAAGGCAGGTAATCACTCAGAGCCCCTCCTGGAGACACGGGTGTCACAGTCAAGGGGCTTTCCTTTGCCCTGCAGACTGTCTGACTACCTGTGATTAGGAGACCCTTCCCCACTTCCAGCTCTGTGTGGGTCAGGCCAAATCTGGTCCTCGAGCAAGTGTCTCACCCTTGTCCTGTCCTGTGTCCTCTGCCCTGCCTTTGTGTGTAGCACCCCACAGTCCTGGCAGTCTTCCCTTTCTAGAGATTCCACACACCTCTCCTCATCCCTCATTCTGCTACTTGTGTAAATGACCCATTTGTGCTGCTTTTGTCCCCTGTTCTGTATGTCCTCATTCCATGGAGCCCTTGTCTGTTTTCTATGAAAAGACACTAGAAAGCATAAACCATACTGAACCCATCAGCCAGGCCCAGAAATTGGAGGGCAAGGCCCTGCTAGGTTAGTGAATGAGGTAGAACGCAAATCCGAATGACTGGGGTGAGACACCAGTTCCAGCACAACCAATAAATGGAGAATTATGCCCTGTAAAGTCTGTAGGTCATTCCTGAGGAGACCTGAGTAAACAGCTGACAAACCTAGCAGGTCCAAGGGTCAGATCTTCCAGACAAGGGCAGCACCCTCAGGCTTACCCTGGAGGTTCCGGAAGGCAGGAGGACACCTGGACCCCTCCTCTGTGCTCATGTGCCCCTGTCCTCTCCCAGCGATGCCTCCTCAGATCATCCAGTTCCCTGAGGACCAGAAGGTTCGGGCAGGAGAACCTGTGGAACTGCTTGGGAAAGTGACCGGCACCCAGCCCATCACTTGTACCTGGATGAAGTTTCGAAAGCAGGTCAGTCAAGGGGAAGGGGGGGCGGACTCAAGGAAAACCCCCAGGCCCCAGGCCCAAAGGAGTGAAAATTGCTGCTGTGATAGGGACAGCATCACTCTTCATCAAGTTAGAAATGGAGACCCCACCCGCCAAGCCTGAGTTTGTACCAACTTTCTTTCAGCCCACTCATAAGCCACGCAGTGTAGACAGTTTGTATCATAAAGCTACCCAGAGCCCCACCTCCTTGTGATCTCTATGTAGAATACTATTCAGTCTCAGAAAAATTAAACAAAGACCTCAGGTGACCTCCCAGACACCGTGAGCTTTCCGAGACTTTCTGCCAGCCCCCTGACTGCTGTCTGTGATAACAACTCAAACTTAGCGCATGCTGAACAGATCAAAGTTGATCTGAGTGTGTGCATAAGTAAATTATATGTTAAATAGAAATCTCGGCTGACTGGCCCAGAAATCTAGCTACAGTTTATAGTAATGGTTCTTCTGAAAAAGTGTTTGAATTTCCAAACAACAGCTTTTGGAGGAAACCTGGGGGTCCTGGCCATCTTACCAGTCTCCCATTGGTGGCATGTGCTCTTATGGGTGATCCGCAGGGGCCCTGGAACAGCAGGCTGGCCCTGGGTCAGGAGCCCTCCAGAGGTGTGGACCTCCTCTGAGCCCTCTGTCACTTTGGTTTCGTGCTGTTCCGATTGGCCCAGCTCAGAGGTGAGCCAGCACCAGGGAAGAAAGTAGATGGAGAAGAGAAGGTGGCCTTTAGCTTCCCTCAGCGCATTTGCCCTGTGCTACTGCCTGAACTCAGACGGAACTTTGGGCTTTCTCAGAGACATCCAGCCAAGCCCGGCCCATCCATAGGAATGCCTGTGGTGGTGGACCTGCTCTATGTCTGTGCTGAACGTTAGGGTGGCCACTCGCCCCGGACAGCCACTGAGCACGTGAAATGTGGCTGGAGCCAGGAACTAAATTTTTAATTTTAATTGATTAAACGTTTACAGCAGTTTTGTTGAGATATAATTCATATACTACAAAATTAACACACATACATCCTTCCCTTTCTGGCAATACTGGAAATTGAACCCAGGGCCTTGTGCATGCTAGGCAGGAGCTGTATCAATGAACTATATCCCCGATCAAAAGTGACTCTTTTAAAATGTACAATTCAAGCCAGGTCTCATGACACACACCTGTAACCCCAGAACTCGCAAGGCTGAGGCAGGAGGAGCTCCATGAGTTCAAGGCCAACCTGAACTGTATAGTGAGACCTTGTCTCAAAAAAGATAAAAAATAAATAAAATAACATGTACAACTCAGTGGTTTTAGTAGAGTCACAGGATGGTGCAAACCTCACTGTCTGATTCTTTGCCCCAGAAAGAAGCCCCAGGTCCCTTAGTAGCACTCCCCTTCTGCTTCCAGCTTCTGACCTTTGCCTGCTCGGGACATTTCACACCACTAGAATCATACATCATCTTCTGTGTCTGGGATTTTGGAGTTTTTTGAGGGCACTAGCCCAACACCAGTGCTGGGGATTGAATGCAGAGAGTGCTAAGCTATGTCCCTAGCCTGTTTTATTTTTTATTTTGAGACAGAGCCTCACTAAAATGCTCAGACTGAGCAATTTGTAATCCTCGTGCTTCAGCCTTCCAAGTAGCTAAGATTATAGGTACATGCCACCACACTTGGCTGGATATTTTATTGTTTGTTTTTGTTTTGATTTTGGGTTTTTTGAGACGAGGTCTCACTTTGTAGTGTGGGCTGATTCTAAACCTCCTGTATAGCCTAAGCTGGCCTCCAACTTGCAATCCCATCTCAGCTTCCCAAGTATCTGGAATTTTAAGTGCGTGCTGGATTTTTTTGTTTTTATTTAGCATGATGCTGGGTCATCTGTGTTGTAGTGTGAATCAGTGCTCCGTTCCTTTGCATAAATGCCTAATCCTCCATTGTCTAGATGTAGCACATTTTATCAGTTGATGAATATTTTACTTTCCACTTAATTAAAATGTGAGGAGCCACCTTGGCACGGATCTCTGCACTGGAGAGCATACACAGCAGTAGCGCCCACTGCAGGTGAGCTTCATGAATGACATGGCCCAGATGCCGTCTCCTATCGTCGGTCCCAGAGCAGGGGCAGAGAGTCCTGAGCAGACTGCTCAGCCCACCCGGCCGCGGACGCCCCGAGCCCCTGCAGCTTGTCCAGCTGTGTCCCTGGCGTGGGGAGAGGGAGGAGCCCATTCCTCCCGGGCCGTCTTCAGCGCTTGCCCTCCTCTGCCCACAGATCCAGGACAGCGAGCATATCAAGGTGGAGAACAGCGAGGGCAGCAGCAAGCTCACCATCCTGGCCGCGCGCCAGGAGCACTGCGGCTGCTACACGCTGCTGGTGGAGAACAAGCTGGGCAGCAGGCAGGCGCAGGTCAACCTCACGGTCGTGGGTGAGTCTGGGCCCCCCTGGCGCGGAGAGCGGAGGGCGGAGGGCAGAGGGCGGAGGCAGGAGGGCAGTGAGAGCCCTGCGCAAGATGCCTGACCCCTGGCAGGATGTGGGACCTCAGCACCCCCAAGCCCTTTCTCCCTACCTGCACCCTGATTGTCCCCACCCCTGCTCCCTGGCTCACACTAGTCCTGTCCTTCAAGCTGCTGCAGAGCTCCAGACCCCGGCCCATTCCTGACCCTCTTCCTGTCTGCGCTCTCCTGGCTTCTCGGCTTTTCTGGTTATCGGAACCCCTGACCCCTCCACCTCAGCCTGTCCTGGCGCCTTCAGTCCCACTGACACCTTCATGTCACTACCACCCAATCCCCTCGCCAGCCTTCACCTAACTCACTGCCACCTCTGACTTCACGGTTCCTGTCCCTGATTTAGGGGCACTGCTGAAAGATTGCATCCACCTCCAAATGCGCAACTAACTTTTCTGACGTCCAGGCTCAGCTGGGTGATCAGTGCTGCCCAGAAATTCTTATCCGTGTCTCTGGTCAGTGATGTCCCAGCCAGCCTTGACCTCTAGCCTCTCTGAGCAGTACGGAGCATTAGGCTTGAATTTGCTCAGTCTCACGGCCCCACAGCTCAGATATCAACACCCGTCTCATCATGACTCTCACCCGGGCTCTGTGGACGGCCAGATATTGTCTGCCCGAGGCTGCTCCTCTCTCCTGTGTGCTGAGCTCCACCATCTCCAATTTTCTCTTATCTTCAAACTCTGGCTCCTCCCAGGAGCCCCAAAATGTTCCCATCTTAGTGAAAGCCAGGCATGGTAACCCCTGCGATACTCGCCCTGGTTCCGTTCTGAGGTGTGTCTGCTGTCCCACGCATGCACTCCATCTCTGCTCCCGCACTGGAGCAAATCCTCTGGCAGAGAGCACTCTGCTCCAGCTCTGCTTCCCCGTGCTACTCCTCAGGAGTCACTGCACCTCACCCACATATCCCATGAGTCTACAGGACTGCTCTCTTGAGGTCACCGTGTCCCCCTCACCCTAACTCCACTCCATTTTCCTATCTGCAGTGTCTCAGGAGTGACTTATGGCCAGCTCCAGAAGGACTCTTAAATTCTTTCTGTCCTCTCCTCCTAACCACTCTTCTCATGCCCTGGTCAGCTCTCTCCTGAACATCAGACATGCTTAGCTCCCTCCACCTGTTGGGATTTCCTATGTGGCAGAAGCTCAGACAGCAGAGGGACAAAAGAAGGTGCCAGCAGGTGGAGAGCAGGCTGTGTCTTGTGCCTCTGTGGGCCTTGTGCACTGAGCACCTGAGAGCCTTTGACCTGGTGTGCACTGACACACATGTGAGACCCGAGTGGGTTTCCCATTTGCTCTTGGCTTTCTCTGGGGTCTTTTTTGTCAAACTAAAAGAAAAGTGTGCCCCCACTTCACACCAGGCTCCCAGCTGGTCTTGGGGAGAAGAGGTTGGCCTGGACCTTGGCACTGGGCCCTCCACGCAGTGCACAGAACCTGCAACTGTGTGGTGGTCCTGATGTTGCTTCCCTGCACCTGAGGTTTTCCCGTGCATGCTCCTGAGGGACACACAGGTCCCATGCAGAACAAAAGAATCCAACAGAACCAGACCTGGCTACACAGTTAGGACTCTTTCCCTAGAATAGGTTCCCAGGCACAAGGTCAGAGGGTGAAGAGGTGACTCTGGAGGCTTCTTGGGTCTATGTCATTCTGTGGTCGCCTGAGTCTGATCCCAGCACTCCTCCTCCATCCTCACCTCATCCTGCACTCAGGACTAGGACGGAGAGGACAAGGGCTCCAGACTTCCAGTGGGGAAACTGAAGCTGAAGAGAAGCAAAGGAACAGTGAGAGCACCAAGGCCCTGTAGGAATTAGCTGTCAAACAGCCTGTGTCCAGATGCCGCTCACGGGGACGTGAATGGGTACAGAATGTCCCCAAAAGGCAAAGATACCTCTAACTGGGAAGTTCATCTTGAGGGTGACATGCAGGCCTCTCGGGGAGCTGTCTCATGCAGGGAGTTATTGACATCAGTTTCCCCACTGTTTTTTCACATAAGCCTCGGGAAGCTGTGCAGCATCGCCCCTAGGCCTTAAGCGGATGGAAAAGAGGATGTCCTCCTCCACCAGGGACCTTCTCTCTGTCTTTGTGACTCCAGCTGCTTATTTCCATAACTTCCCTCAAGGAGTCGGGCATCTGCAGGGGTTGGTGCTAGCGATCCAGCTTGCCGTGTGCTTGGACCGTACTGAAAGTATCGTTTGGCTCCACGTCCCATCCTGTCAGCAGGCATCAATTGCTACTTCCCCTTGGCGTTCTCTCTCATCTACCCCTGCTTGGGTAATGTTTCGCTCAGTGACTTTACACTTCTTCTCTGGAATCAATACCTCCTGCCCCTACCCTGGCCACCCCTAGACAGTGCCACACATTCCCCACCCCCTCCCCACAGCACGAGCTGCAGTTCTGGCCTTTTATGGTTGAGTTTCTTATTCCATGGCCAGTGCTGACAGGGCCATTGGCGTGGCTGCCCGCCAGCTGGCAGGAGCAGGATGTTAAATGCCGTCCTGGGAGGGGAATGGAATGGAGAGCTGGGCTTTCTGTCTGCCTCCCCCTCTCAGAGCTAAGAATAGAATTGCTCAATAAAATGAGGACTCACATTAATGGGCGCAGCAAAGCCGTATTCATTCAGAGTCCGTGAACTTACGGTTAGTCCAAAGTAAACCCTGGCTAAGCTGATTTACCTGTGTGTCTCCAGGGACATCTGTGTATTATCTGATCAGGGTTCGCTAAGTAGAAGTAAGACGTACATGAGATAAAACAGGAGTTGTTCAGCCTACTGCAGACAGTTTTCAAGTGCTTCAGAAGCATCCATTTGCAGACCTACTGAATAAGGCCACTTTGTGCAACTTCTGCTTGTTAGTACTAAACTCCTCTCATAGCATGTTCTTAGAAGAACTACTTTCTTTTCAGATAATCTGTGATTCCTATTTTTAAAATGATAAAAATTAGCCTTTCCTTCAGTTAGTTTAAGAGTGTGCTGAACTATTTCAGAGGCTTATTATTATTAGGCTGTAACAAGCAGCACGGGAATTTTCGGTGCTTACTGTCTTCCCAGGCCTGCTCCCCGTCTGCCTGCTCGGGGAGGAGGGAGCCAGCAGCAGATCCAATGGATTCTTTAGTGCCACTCACCAAGCAGGAGAAAAACAGGTCTCTGCATAGCTTTAAAGAAGAAAAACAGAGAGAACTCCAGATACCCAGTAATCCTCAAGTATAATCCGAGATTGGAACTTGCATGACTTGGAAGAGCAGATTTCCCTTCCTAATGCTTGGCTCAGCTTAAGCAAGATGTTTTCTTGATCTCCGTTCTGCCTGATGGCTACAAAGCACCAAGCCCTGGGGCCTGGCCCTGCAGACTTTGTGGAATCTTCCTTGGGCTCTGCCATGGACTAGCTGAGTATTCTTGGTGAGCAAAGTGTGTTAGCCTCTATGGGCCCCATTCTGAGGACACAGAAGATCCAGGTAGTCACCACCGAGGAGCCTGCAGCAGCTGCTGAATTCAGAAGGGACATCCAGGTGGGGCCGGGCTCAGCCTCACAGCAGTTCCCATTGCACATGTGCGAAGAGGGCAGGGGCGCTGCCGTAGTGGGAAGCCTGGTGAACAAGATCATCCATTTTCCCAGGAATGAGAACACTGGCTGAGCACAAAATCCTGGAGGCGGTGCCATGTCATGTGGGACTCTTAGAGGGGTTCCCCTTCTGCCGGTGAGGTCTCCAGAGATCCCTGGGAGAATTCTGAGGAAGTGGAGGGCTCTGCCCTGACACAGAGCCTTTGCCCAGCACTGCCAGGATGTCCCTTCTGCACAGAGTGCACTGACTTATCTTGGAGGCTCACAGGAGTCCCTGGTCTGTCTCAGTGATCCCCAGCCCTGGCCAGCCCAGCTCAGTGTGCCTCTGTGTGGTTAAGGGAACAGAAAACATCAGGTCTCATCAGATCTTGTGGCTCTAAGGACCTGGTAAGGGAGAAAGGGGCTTCCAGTTTCCCAGACTTCGGCTTAGGTCTTTTTAGAAGAAGTTTTCATCCATTGGAAACCAAATTCCTTGACTGTAATAACATTCTACTTGGAATTAAAGCCCCCTCCCCACATTTCCCTTGTTTTTGTTGTGCTATAGCAAGTGAACTATGTCATATGCAAGTTAGTGACACCTATAACAGGGCAGGTACAAACGGTATATCTGTAAAACTCACTTTTCCAAGTTGTCTTTTTAACCAAAACAGAGAAGAGAAGATCAGCCAATGGCAGCCTCTGTCACCCCAACTATGTCCAATGCATATCTTGCAGGTGGTTTTCAGGATCTAAGGAGCAGTAAGTGTCTTTATCTCTCTGTAGGTTTTTTTACTTCCTTAGCTGGTCTAGACAGGATTTGAACCATTTGCCTCTAAGAGAGTTTAGAGCAATAAACATCTTAGCCAACACCAGAAATGCTCTGAGATCAAGGTATCTTTCCAGACCATTTTTCTAAGGGAACACATTAAACAACCAGTGAAAGTGGTTTCCTCACTGGAGGCCTCCCGCATGACTGCAGTACTGGAAATGGCTCTGACGTGGTCCCAAAATCATCCTCTGGGCAGAGCCAGGCTTGGGTTGTGGGACAGGTAGATTTTGGGTATGCATTCTGAGCTGGAGTGTAGAAGAAGCAGGGTTGGGGTGGGGGTGAAAATGTATGTGTACTGAATGTGAGCAGGTACAGGCACAGCCTTACGTGTATGCACGCATGCGCACAGGAACACACGCAGATTTTCCTTCCTTCCGTGGGATGCAGGGTAGTTTACAGGAATCCCTTTGGGCTTCCTGATTAGCTGGCAGTGGGAAGACAAGAGTTAAGAACTTTGCTTGCTTGCTTAATACTTGCAAAAACACTAAGAGTTGGGTACATATTAGCACCATTTTCCAAATAAGAAAGACAAAAGAACAAACGGGTCTCAAATCCACTAGAGTTAACACATTTATAAATCTACATAGCATGATTTTAATTGAAAGTCTGCAAGGCTCCATGAACTCAAACTGTGTTGTGGGTGATGAAGGTTGACTGTAGCTATTTGTAACTAACTAACTGTAGAAACTAATTCTGAAAAGATAGAAGTTTTGTTCAGATAAGTGACTCACAAAACCAGCAAACCCAAGAGCCTCACTAAAGTGGTGACTACCGTGGTTTGACCTGAAGTCGGCAGCACTCTGGTGCTGAGCCCAGGCCATCTGCATGGGGAGGAAGCCAGCCCAAAGGGTGACTTTTCTTTCCTGTGCGCGGCTCATTTTCTGTCCCTTAGTCAAGGGTGGTTATGGCTTCCTATTGTGGTTTACTTTCGAAATTCCACTGTATACAGTCCAATGAGGAGGAAAGGGGTAGGCCAGGGATTGGGGGTAGGGCTTAGTCCCCAGCACCAAAAATCAAAACAAAGAGGGAGGGTAGGAGTAAATGTTTGTGTACTATAAAGTTAGAAATAAACTCCTAAAATAACTGTGACAGTAATGATAGTCAAGTTGGGCACTTTCCAAAAGCTTTTCACTGCAACCTTGTGATCCAAGGGCTATTGTTGTCTTATCCACATTGCCTAAGCAAAGAAACTGAGGCAAGAAGCAGTTAACAGCCACTGAGTGCATGTGGATCTGTGGATCTGTCTTCAGAGCTCAACAGCTGTGCTTTCCTACCCCTTGATAGGGCAGGCATTTCCCAATTTCCAGACACCCTGGTTGTGTCACAGGTCACTGGAGCCATGGGCCTCAAGGACATACACACACTCTCAAGCCTTTCTCTCTCAAAACATATTTTTCATGAGAAATGGTTCATGCCTCCTGAGCAGCCTCCTAAATCTGTTTACTCTGAAAAATATGTTTATGAGTTGGGCAAAGTACAGGAAATCATGATTTGTGAACTGGGAAACTAGCCAAAGAAAGTCTCTTCTGAGCCAGTAGGTGTGTGTTGGACTTTCTGCACTGCTGGGTTTGTGCAAGCAACACCTATAATGTGTGGATACGCAGGGTCCTGAGTTCGATCCCCAGTACCGCAAAAAAAAAAAAAAAAAAAAAAAAATGTGTGGATGAAGGATGAGAGCTAGGAATAGGCACCTTCACTTGGATTCATGAGGTAGATTAGCCCCACAACAGGGTTAATCCAAGAGCATTCTTGGGCTGGGACGTAGCTCAGTAGCAGAGCACGTGCCTAGCAACCACAAGGCCTAGGCTCCAACCCCAACATTAAAGGGAAAAAAGAATACCCTTTCTCTACAGTTCAAGGAGTTTGAATGATGTTGTGTTTCTCTATCTCCAGATAAACCAGACCCCCCAGCCGGCACGCCTTGTGCCTCTGATATCCGGAGCTCTTCACTGACCTTGTCCTGGTATGGATCTTCCTATGATGGAGGCAGTGCCGTACAGTCCTACAGCATTGAAATCTGGGACTCAGCAGACAAGATGTGGAAGGAACTAGCCACATGCCGCAGCACCTCTTTTAACGTCCAGGACCTGCTGTCTGACCGCGAGTATAAATTCCGTGTACGTGCAATCAATGTATATGGAACGAGCGAGCCAAGCCAGGAGTCTGAGCTCACCACAGTGGGAGAGAAACATGAGGGTAAGCTACCCCCACATTTCCACCAGTGTGAGATGCATGTGCATGGACAGGCTTGTGTATATAGAGATCACACTGAGAGGGTGGCAGCAGAACTGACAAGGCATCTGCAGTGACTGTCAGGGCCTTTGACAGTCTTGATTTCTAAGGTTCTGATGCGGATTTGTACTTTTTAAAATGTGCAAAAGGCCATTCAAAGAACATGAAACCAGTGGGCTAAAGGTGTAGCTCAATGGAAGAACTGTTGCCTCACATGTATGAGGCCCTGAGTGCCATCTCCAGCACCACAAAACAAACTCAAACAATTGAACCAGCAATTCTGGTACACCACCACCAGGGGGTGATGATGTGTTAATCAGAAGAACAGTTCCAGAAGGGAAGAGCTTAGGTAGACATCAAGTTCCTGCTTACTCCTCCTTCTCTTACACTCACATTTGAGCATCTGCACAGTGTCAGGACGTGGAATACAGAGAAAAAGACAAAGATCTTAAAGGACACAGATGTACATACACTGTCATGAGATGGGCTACATCATACTATAATGACACAAAGAGTGAAGGGACATGGCAGAAGTTTGCCATGGAAACTGGGAGACTTCCTAGTGGGGGTGACATATAAGCAGTGTCTTAGAAAAGTGAGTGAAGGAAAGGCATTTCCTGTAGAGGACATCAGCACCAGCAAAGGCAGGAAGTGATGGCAAGGGGTGACACTTTGAAAAATATGTGTAGCCTGGGCATTTGTTACATGAGACAGACAGGAGGAAGTGAGAAAAACAGGCAGGTTAGGTGAAGTTATGAAGCTCTCTAAAGACTTCAGGCAGGAGACTGAGAAGAGTAGATCTATGTTTTAGAAAGGGTACTACTCAAAGCTGGGCCGTAGATAACAGCCCTGGTGTCCTGGGAGCTTTGTAGACCCTCAGCCCCAGGCCTTCAGAATTGTCCCTTGACATGATCTGCTGCTGAGCTGATTCATACCCCATGAAGGCTTGAGAGGCCCTGGAGTGGAGGATGGGACAGAGAGCAGAGAGAGGAGTCGGCCCAGTACCAGATGAGCCTCTGTGTCCAAGAGAGGAATGAGAAGGGCATGAACAAATCCCCAGGGTATAATATGGACCATTCTTGGTGGCTTTTAGAGTAGAGAGTTGACCAAAAATCTGGAGGACTAAGATAACACCCAGTCACTGGTTGGGAAACTAAACACAAATTCAGCAGCCAGTTAGAGGGTTTTGGTTCTCTGTTTGCTTTGGTTTGGTTTCTGAGTTGCTGGAAATCGAACCCAAGGCCTTTGTATTGAGCTATACCCCAAACCTTCCTATTTTTTATTATGAGACAGTGTCTCACTAAGTCACTAAGTTGCCTGGGCTGGACTCAAACTTGGCAATTCTCCTGTCTCAGCCTCCCAGTGTGTTGAGATCATCCACATGTACCACAGTATCCAGCTCAGGTAGAGGTCTATTAAGGGCCATGAGTAGTAAATGCTACATGCAGCAAGGGCTAGAGACAAGCGAGGTGAGGACAAAGAAGGATCTCTGGATTTAGCCTTTTGGTTGGTAATGACTTTGAGATCAAAGTCCAAGAGTTTCCACAGGATGGAAACATGGTTGCCCTGGTTAAGTAATAAATAACAAAAGGGGCCGGGAATGCGGAGTATTATCACAAGGAGTTTCATGTGAGGAACAGGAAAAAGATGCTAAGAATTGAAGGCAGAGGAAGGGCTGGGCGGGCACCAGAAGAAGGTGGAGGAACGCAGGGGCCAGCGCTCCTGGAGAGAGGCAGGGTGACTGCGCAAGACTCAGGGTATCAGGAGAGCCGGGAGGGAGCCCACCTGGAAGGACCACAACTAGAAGCATCATGAGTGCAGAACTTCCTTTCAACTCAGTAATCCTCTTGAGATTTAAAAATTAGGTATAAAACAGTTACCAAGAACTTTAACTTTTTTGAGGTACTAGGGGAAGAACCGAGGGCCTCACACATGCTAGGCAAGTACTCTTATCGCAGACCCATACCACCCCCAGCCCCAGCTAAAACTTGACTTGCAAATGTCTGGTAAGAAACCAAGTAGCAACCAGCATCCACTCCCCCTCCATAATTCCCCTTACACCATATTTTCTACAGTGGGCAGAATCGGGCAGGAGGGGCACCAAGTTCCAGTCCAAATGTTTTGGGACATTACTTGGGAAAGTGGCAGGAGAGGGGTAGGCTGCAGTGAGAAACCTTCATTGGCTGGAAAAACATCACCTAGGTCCCTGCTATGGTGGAAACCAGTAAAACCCCCAGAATCCCTGACCAACGCAGGCACAGGAGCAGAGCCCACAGCAGCTGCAAGGTGGGCCCCCAGGAGGCCCAAACTGCAGCTTCTGGACTGTAGGGAGAGCCATAGGGTCCAGAGTGGGGCGCGTTCGTGGTGGGCAGGTGGCCTCACCCTTCAATGCCACCCACAGTGGCCCTCAGAGCCCACCCCTCCGACCTCCCACGGGGAGCGGATACTGGGAAATGTTGAAATCTCCCCAAATCCAGGAGAGGAGGGGTCCAGGCCACCCAGGGCTGTAAGACAGGAAGCTGCTCCCAGCCCCGCGCCCAGCTGGATCAGACCAAGGCAGGAGGAGGAGGGGAGAGCAGTTGGCGGGCGGAGGCCTGAGAGTGGGGGAGGGGCGCCCTGTGCTGTTCAGATGTTTGTAACAACTGGGGAGCCATCACTCTCTTAAAAGGGAAATGGCTCTCAAAGAAGCAGGCGCATGTGTGTGTGTGTGGGGGTTGCAGGCAGACAGGTGAGATAGAGTAGCAGGTCACGGAAGGTCAGTGGGCTGGGAATCCCAGCAAGAGCAGTGCTGATAGATCCACCAAGTGCAGCTAGTGCCTCTGGCTTTCAGCTCAGCCATCGCCGCTCCAGAATTCCAGGCACTGCCCTGAGCCCCGGGACACAGTGGAGGATACAGTGGGCCCCTTCTGGTTCTGGTGGCTTCCCCCTGTCAGAGCCACCATGCAACCAGGACCCCTAACCTCACAACTCCCTGCCTGGTCTTCCAGGTCACCAGAGCCTCCACTTTGACCCACTCTCTGCCACCCCAGCCTGACCTTGAACTCCACACCTATCTGATCTGGCACTGACCCTTAAATCCATAGCCTTTGCTTGTGACCCTGATTTGTCCTAGTCTATTTAGTTGTTCATAGAATAGCTGTGCAGTCCGGGCTCTTTGCGAGTCCCTGGGCAGGGAGAGCTATGCCCTATCACAGGCTGCTCCTTTGCCTGGTGCCCAGAGGCGGTGTCCAGAGCCAGGATGCCCTCTAGTGCCCATGGAGTGTGCAGCAGTGCTTGGCTGAAGAAGCACAGTGCTCTGTCCAGGGCACTGACTGGACTATGCTGTGTGCAGGTTCAGGCTCTCAGCTGGTTCTCTCCCTAACCCACTCCAACACAGGACACTCTCCTCTGTTTACAGAAATATCTCAGAAACCTCTGCAAAATAGCTCTTCCACTTAGCTCTTGGATCTCATAGCTCATACTAAATAGTTTTGATTTGCCTTTTTTTTTAATGTTTAGCCAAAGTGCTTTCTTCTGCAATTCTAGCTCCTTCCTTCTTGGAAAGATGGTAAGCAAGTGCATATTTTTGTCATTGTTACATCCCTTTATGGTCCACAAGCTTGGCTCACTGCTCAGTGTCTGTCCCCTACTCCTCTCCTACCTACGGCCCCCTAAGTAGACGGGAAGCAGGGCAAGAAGGGAGATGGGGAGTCAGTGGCCTGGGGGCTTGATGCCCAGCTCCCCAGAGGAAAGCTTCAGGGAAGAGTAAGCCAAGAAGAGGGCCTTGAGTCCCTAAGGACAGGGGTTTGGATGTGAGAGGGTGAATGGGCAGGAGGTGAGGACAGGTATAGAGCAGGAGGCCAGGAGGCCAGCTCTGCAGGCTGAGGTCCTCTCCAAGGCTGGCTGGGAAAAGCTGCAGGAACCAGGCCGATGGAAGGACCTTGTGGCTCACGGCACTCTTCGTGAGCACAGTTAAACTGTTCCCCTGGAAGGCAGCGGGCCGAGAGAGCCTGTCTTCTCTGTCTCTTACCCTGCTGCTCAGAACACTCCAGTCCCCTTGCCATAGAAAAATGTGGGAGGGGAACAAGAAAATGAAGGTGCTCAGTAGACCAGAGCCACAGATCAGGACTGTGGAGCCTCCCGACAGGAGAGATGGACTTTCTCTGGAAGACTAGGGCCAAAGACTGGCATCCACCAGGTGTTCAGTGAATGGTAGACTTGACTCTCTTTCTTCCTAGAAAAAGAAACCTCTGTTTAAAACATTGCTGGACTAACCTGAATATCTGTGGAACGTATTACTGTTCTCAGAGTCCCTCCTGACACGGGCCCATCGGCCTATACGCTTTCCTGCCCCAGGAAGAGCTCCCTGAAGTGATCATGTTTGAGTTGATGAGGAGTCTGTACACCTGGCTTTACTCTTGGCCGTTGAAATTACTTATTGCCCCATACTGGCGATTGAACTCAGGGCCTTCTCACTGAGCTCCATCTCTAGCCAGGTTTTTGTCTTGTTTTGGGTTTTTTGAAACAGAGTCTTAGTTGCTCAAGCTGGGCTCAAACTTGCAATCCCCCTGCCTCAGCTTCCCAGCATGCTGGGAATACAGGAATGCACCACCACATCTGGCTTATGACTTCCTTTCAAATGATGTCTGCTTAGACTTCTTTCCCCTCTGGAAAGGCCAGGTCTTTTCCAGTTGTCATAGCACGGCAGCCCTTCCTTCCCGCAGCTTCTGTACTTCACCCTACTCCACCTTGACCTTCTTTAACTGCCAGCACCCAGAGCCCTGGGGATGGACGGCCCAGCTGTATCAAGGCCATGGAGTAATTGTACCTGTTGCCAGTGGCATTGTCCCGATGGTGGCACTCAGTTGGCCGGAGCAGGAGGTTAAGGAATTGGCAGGCCTGACACCTTCAGAGTAGAGCGAGTCAGTCTCGCAAACACACCCAGGCACCTTGCTTGCAGGTCGTCCTTGGCATTGATGAATCTGACAGTGTCACTCAGCTCCCGGCCCCGTGGATTTGGAAAGGCTGACCAGAGAGGCCCGCATCCCTGACATTCCCACCCAGACTCTGCTGCATTTTTCCATGACACTTTCCTTTCTGTGTTATTCTTCCCAGTCCTCTCATGTTTAGTTTTTCAAAATTAAACTATGTCAGCAGCATTTTAAGAACTCCAAACAGATCGCAGCTTCTCTTGCTCCTGTTTCAGGCTCATAAACTCTCCCAGACCTCTTGTTCGGCAAGAGGCACTTTCCCTGGATGGCATCATGGTGTTCCTCTCCCCTGGCTCTTAGGTTACAGGCTCCTCACCTTCCTGCCACAGCTTGCTGGGGGCCCGCTGTCCACGGGGCCCTGCATCTCCTCCCCAGCCCACTCCTGTCCTTCCTCCTCCTCCTTCTTGACCCCCTCCTCCTCCTTAGGAGCCCACTCCTCCTTCACAGAGCAGCACTGAGCTCGCCAGCAGGCAGCAGCCCACTGAGTGCTCTGCCCGTCCACCCTGGTCCTCAGGAGGTGCATCCACACAGGCAGCTCCCTTCCCAGCCTGGCTCTGTCAGGGCCTCCACAGAGCACAGCTCCCCACAGCCTCCCAGGCGTGCTCACAAGTGCACACACATGCACACTCACTCACACGTTATCCTGTAGCTGCTGTGACACAGTCACACATAGCCCCACGCACACAGGCACATGCGCACATTGCACACTCCTGTGCTGTTCCTCACACTCACACACTGGCCTGTGTACCCACCCACTCACATACACTCACAGTCTTCTACACCATTCCACGCCTAGTACACATTCTCCCATGCCTACGTGCACTCAGAGTTACACACTGGCCCCACACATTCACACATCCGTATATCCTTACGTGCTCCCCCACTCACACACACACCAGGCAAATGCTCACATTCACACTCCCATGCTGCCCCTCACACACACCCTATACTCGCACTGTCCCGTGGGAACTCTCACGCTCACACACTTGCACACTGTCCCATATAGTCACACACTGCTGGTTTCTGTCACACCCTTGCTGTGTCCCCCAGAAACCCCCCTTGTCCGTCTGTCAGCCAGAACACAGGCCGGACTGTGGACAGGGGCACAGAGTGCTACCGTGCTGTAGCGAGAGCTGGACAGGCCTAGAATCACCAGAAGCAGCTCTTCCTCTTACAGATGGGGCTGGAGGCCGGAAAGGCACTCGGCCAAGGTGAGGAAGCTGCAGAAGCGCTGCTGATGGGCAGACACGCAGCAAGGCAAAGAGCTGGGCGCTTCCAAGGGAATGCGTCCCGGGGACACTGCCCACCCTACATCTGCCCTCCACTCCCAGTGTATCTGTGTGTCCCTGAGTCCTCCTCAGCCCGCCTCAGTGGGCACCAGTTGGCCTCTTGGTGTGATGTCACTCATTTGTGTGACTCCTCTGTGTTCCTGCTGCCCGTAAGACATAACCCACGCGCTGCCCTTCCCAGGAGCAACCACTCTGGTTCTGTCATTGCCTCTGTGTGCCTCCGTCTGTGCCGTGATGAGACGGCCTCACTACACGACACTTCATAACTGATACTGCAAGTGTACAGCGTCTGTCTCTGCCTCTCCAGCTAAATTAGAAGCTTCAAGAAGGAAGCAGAAATCATGCCTAGCATGTATGTTTGGTGGGTTTGCCTATGTAACTGGCAGTGTGCTTGGTACACTGCTGGGATTTTATTTTTGAAAAAGTTCAACTGCTTCTGGATTTACATTGGAAGCATTTTAAGTCACCGACCTTCAAACTAGGGCAAGAAGGGTGGTAACAGTTCTGTGTAGCCTGTTAAGTCCAGAGGCAGGGAAGAAATGGGAGAGGATGCATCTGGGCTGCAGGAGTGAGTGTCCTGGCAGCAGGGTGGGGCCGACTGGGAAGGGCCGGAGCCTGCCAGTCTGCACCTGGCCCTGACCAACCCTGCAGCTACAGAGCTCAGGGCCGGCCGGCCTGGTGCCCGCCAGCGTGGCTCGCTCTCGGCAGGCCTTGAGTACTGACCTCTGCATCTTCTCCGCCCCCGCCCTTGTCTCTCCTAGAGCCCAAGGATGAAGTGGAGGTGTCAGATGATGGTGAGTGGTGGCCCTGGTCCTCACTCAGGTCAGGCCCTCGGGGTGAACGGGGCTGAGCAAGGGTGCTGGATGGCTCACATTGACCCTGACCTGTGCCCTCAGATGAGAAGGAGCCCGAAGTCGACTATCGGACAGTGACTGTCAACACTGAACAAAAAGTATCTGACTTATACGACATTGAAGAGCGACTAGGATCGTAAGTGGAAGGGAAGCTGCATCTGGGTCCCCAGGGGAGGTCGATGCGGGTCCTGCTTCTTCCTGACCTCTCCTGGGCTCGGCCTGCTCCCTGGGCTGCAGTTCCCACAGTCCTCAGGAGATGTCACTCACCCTGGGCTTTGTGCAGAGAACAGTGCGAGGGCCCAGCCTGGCCGAAAACTATCCCTCTTCCGTGCCTCCGTGCCAGCACTGAAACCTGGATCAGACTGTCTATCCCTTCTGCTGGGAGTGAAGGGATAGAAGTGGCTGGGAGTGACCAGCACGAGTGTCGAGTGCCCTCATGCTTCCTCAGGGAACTCCTGCCATACCCTTTACTCTGCCTGTCCCTGGGGAAGGGAGGGGGCCAGTGGTCTCAGGTCCCAGTAGGTTGCCCCCGTCTCTCCCTGGAGGAGCACAACAGGAAAAGAGCAGGCTCCACTTTTATTTCACGCGTGGTTCTTGGGAAATGCAGTGATGTAAACCCCTTAGCAGGTCTGGGAAAGGAGTCCGCCCTGTCAGAATGAGTTACAGCCCAGAGAAGCCTTGGGGTCCCCAGTCACGGGAAGCAGGGTCTTTCCTGGGTTGCCACCAGCAGACCAGTGCTGGGGGGGGGTGGAAGGCAGGGAGCCACTCAGTCAGTGTTTAGGAAGTGTGGCCTCAGGCTACCTTCATGGGCACCTGCAGGGCAGGGGAGAGAAGGCCACTAGCCAGGATTGTGTGGAAACACGGTTACTGATCTAGCGCAGGGGCTGGCAGACCTTTCCCGTAAAGGGCCACATAGTTGATATTTTAGGCTTTGTGCCCCATTGTCTCACAAAAGCAACCATGGACAGTATGTAAATAAACAGATGTGGCTGTGTTCTAGGCAGACTTAACTATAAAAATAGGCAGGTCAGATGTGTCCCTTGGGCCATCGTTTGCCACCCCAGATTTAGTAGAAAGCGTAGCTAAATGTGCCTTTTTCTCTCCTCCCCCTTTCATGTGCAGTGGGAAATTTGGACAAGTCTTTCGACTTGTAGAAAAGAAAACTGGAAAAATCTGGGCAGGGAAATTCTTCAAGGCATATTCAGCAAAAGAGAAAGAGAACATCCGGGAGGAGATCGGCATCATGAACTGCCTCCACCATCCCAAGCTAGTCCAGTGTGTGGATGCCTTCGAGGAAAAGGCCAATATCGTCATGGTGCTGGAGATGTGAGTGGCCCTGTGGGCCTGGGAGCCCCTGCTTGTGTTCCTCCCGCTGTCCTCCCCTAGCCACCTCTGCCCAAGGTGGAAAGTGCTGTGAGCGAGATGTGACAGGGAGAAGCTCACCAGCCTGTCTGTAGACCTGTGCTCCTTTCGCTACCTAGAAGATACTGGGGTCCCCCGCACACTCTCCCTCTCATCTCCTGTGAAAGGGCCAGAGCTAGCCCTGTGCCCCTTGATGTCATACAGGGCGTTCTTACCTAGAACTGCATAAGGGGGCATGGAAAGGACAGCAGCCTCCTAACCCTGCAAGAGAAGGCCCAGCATGCCTAGAGGCTCAGAATGCAGGAGCAGAACCCTTGTTCAGGCCCTTCCCCATGCGTCTGCGGGTCCTTGGTTTGCATTCTTTTGGGTTCTGGCTGACCAGAGTAGCATTTTCTCTGCTGGGGTATGCAAAGGCAGGGCGATCTTTCCTAAACTCCATATTTCCTCTGCATCCCACCCCTCCACCTCCATCATGCACACACACACACACGCACACACACACACACACTCACACACACACACACACACACACACACGCACACGCACACCCTAAACACATATACACACACATACCGGCATCAGTAAGCCATGAGTCCTCCACAGTAGGAGTTTTTACAAGTTTCCTTTTTTCATCTGAGTGTTTTTAATATATACAATCACATCCAAAATTCTTAGAAAGGACACAGTGAAAAAAGCCTTATGCCTGCCCCCATTTCTACCTCATCTACTGTTTCTACCCCACAGCACCTCTAGAGGCAAACAATTTTATTTGCTTGGTCTGTAGTGTAGAGACCAAAGTCTCTTCATGAAAATACAAGTGTGTTTGACACAGGTTCTTATGTTCCTACCTTTTAACATAAAAGGTAACTTATGGAACTGCCATTTCACACTGCGCATTATTCAGCAAACTGCTGTGATAGCCAGGCCTGCGTCCCCCAGCACCACAGAATCAATGCAGGACAGTATATTGAAGCCACCTACTTTGCATAAGTGGTTAGGCGGTTTCCAGGCTTTTGCTTTTGCTTTTGCAAACAAACATTGTTTGTGCCGTCTTACATACATCCCTCGTGCCTGCGTGTATCTGTGGTTTACATTCCTGGAAGTGATGGGGTGTCTGGTTAAAGAGTACGCACGTTTGCACCCCGGAGCGCTATTGTAGAGTTGCCTTCAGAATGCTTGCATTGCTCACCCTGAACTTTGGGGGTGTCAGGCCTTTGAGAGAACCCATGGGCATCTGAGCACTCTTCCCCAGGAAAGATGCAGCCGATTCCCTCTGCTCAGCGCAGGAACACTGGGGCGAAGAGTGGTTAAGAGCGCAGACGTGAGTCAGACAGGACCTTCCTCAAACCTTCTCTCTGCGTCTTACTTGTTATCAACCTTGAGTAAGCTGCCCAGCTGTGCCCATCCTTACTTTTATTATCCATGAAAGAGGCTATTAAATCCACCACCTAGACACTGCAGGGATTAAGAGAGCAACGTTTGAGAGGCATAGTGCTCTGAAAGGGAGGCTCTTAGTAGTATAACACATTAACTTTTTCTGTATCCTGGTCTTTTTCTACTTAAAAGTATATATGAGTATTTCAACATCTAACTTAGTGTCACGGCACTAATCCTTTCCGCTATTCAGGAGGCTTGGCCTCAAGTTCTGCTACAATTGAGAAGTGAATTTTAATTCCTAAATCCTACCAGCAAAAGAAAAGGTACTTTTTGGTTTCAAGTAATTAATCTTGAGTCTCCTTTTACCTATAAAATTTACAATTCTGTGAAATCATCAAAGACGCAAAGAAAATCTTCATTGGTATCTTTGGATCAAATTCAAACTTTCCATCCTTCCCACTTTGAGGAAATACTTAGCCTATGTCCGTGGCCTCATTCTTCCCACCCGCACAGAATCGCTGGGGGCTACAGCTTTGTTCCACAGCAGGTTCTTTCGTCCAGGCAGAGTGGGTGTTGTGAGGACATTTGGGGAAATGTCTTCTCAGAAGTTAAACCTTGAGCAAGTTCGTGAGAGGGGACAGGAGGCAGCTGAGGCTGGGTGAAGCCGGGCAGTCGCACCAGTGGGCAGAATACCATACTTAGCTTGGAATCAGGAGTTGGCAAGCTAGATGGAAAAAGCCGGGAGAAATGTAAGAAGGTTTTTAGCTGGTCTGGCTTTCATCCCTATACCCACTCCTCCCCCACGGACAGGAGCAAGTCTTCCACGCACAGATGCCAGAATGTTCCCTGCACTTGGGGTACAGAGCTTGGCCCGTGACAGGAAGTCAACTAGGGGAAAAGGAGCAGGTTTATACACCATCTGTATGTCCCTATCAGCCTAACATTTGTAAGCGTTGGCCTCAGAGAGGGAACGGTTGACATTCCACAGCACAATCTGCCATTCTGCTCGTCTGACAGAAACCGAGATGAAAAGGTAATTCCCGGTGATACAGGAAAATGGAATGCGTATTTCAGAGCCCCAACCCTCCGTGCAGCCGCCTCAGAGATGTGAAGAGGGAAATGACATTCCCGCAGCCTTTCCAGCTTCTGGGCTTACGGGACAAGCTCTGGCATGTAGCAGTGCGGCTCTGAGACAGGGATGTTTCCTGGTCCTCACCTGGAGCCTGGGCTTGTCCTTGTGAAAGTGTCTGGGACACACCAAGGGGTGATGGGACCCTGGGCGCTCAAAAGACCTTGAAGTTTAGGCTAAGTCAGTGGTGGCTGATCTCACCCTTATGCTCCTGTTAGCGAAGTTTATCAAAGAACATTTAGCTGGCTGCTGTGGCATAAAGAGCAGAGGGCCTGGGCACTGGGTCCTCAGACAGCATCATTCCCGCCAGTGAGGTCTGACCAAGGCCTAGAGCACTGAGGATACAAGCAACCCCTTGGGACAGCTAACTTTGATGGCAGTAGGTATCTGCTTACCATTCACCTGCTCACTATTTATTAAGCACACGTTTCCTCAGCCTGTCTTGGGCCATGGCTTAATCCTAGGTCTATGGGTGGTAGCTTCTACCTATCAAACCAGAGTCTTAATCACTTTGAAATCTACAGAGCCATTAATTCGGCTTATTTTAGGATGATCCTTCCGTCATAGGAGGTGGATCACAGGAACAATTTTCAAAATACTAAATATATTTGAAGAGCAGTGAACCTATCTGGAGCAATATTGACTAAGTTACCTCTAGAAATGCCACAGCAAATTATCCCTATCGCTTGGATGTGATCACTCATTTTAGACATTCTCAGAGGCACTGAAAATAATGGCTGCTTGCTTTCTTAGAATATTTTAAGTTTAAAAGCAAATGTTTGGGGCCATCTTGTCTACGTCAGATATTACCAGATACAAATGAGCCAGGCCTTTTGCAGATAGTCTGACAACTTTGAGACAAAACTGACTTGATGCAGAGTACAGACACAATGCCTGGATACCCGTGGAGGGAAAAGTCACTTCTCCTGAAGAAACTGATTTCTCCAAGGATGTGAATTCCCACTGCTCATGCAGGAGTGGTAGTAGAATAACCCAGCATTTCCTAAATATGTCTGGTCATAAGAGTGACGTGGGGTACGTCTTAAAAATATGGCTCCTCGAATCCCTCCCAAGAATCTCCAAATCAAAACCTCCAGGGGAGAAGCTTAGAAATCTTTATGTTCAATAAGAGCCCCAGGTGATTCCTTAAAGTAAAAACTTTTTTAAAATTGATAATTAGCATGCGCTTTCTTTATGCTGGGAAGCTTTGTAAGCAGTCTGCCCGTTAACTCATTTAAATGTCTTTACTTGCAACTCTGTGAGTTGGTGCTGTTTTAATCTGCAGTTTACAGACGAAGGAACTGACAACCTACTTTAGAGTTTGTCTTGGAGCCTTGGTGGATAGCAATAGAAATGAAGGGAGGTTTAGGACGAGAGGCGCCACCTGCTGGTAATGCGGGAACCTTCTCAGATTGGTTCTAAAGAGTCAGTTTTAGCTCCCCCTCGTGGCCATGGGCACACACTGGCCTTTCCCAGTTCAGCTCTGTCCAGTGTCATGAGGTAGAGGTGGATCGGCTGTGGTGTGCTGTGTCCCATGTACATCCCTGTCTGTCTGCGCTGCAGGGTCTAGTGACAAGATCCACTTAGTCCACCAGGATGTCGAACAATAATTAACATGTTCTGAGCACTGGCTATGTACCACGCACAATACTTTACCCAGGTCCCTAAATTCCTAATAACTCCATGAAGTAGGGAGAGAAGACAACGGCAACTAGAGCTCAGAAAGGTTAAATATAAAGTTTGTAAAAGACAGATAGATTCAAAGTCAGCTCCTTCCTGTCTTCATGATGGTGCCCCTTGAAGGGCGCAATCACAGAATGAAGCCCACCCAGGCTTGTTCTGGCCCTGGATCTATAGACCACGAGTCTACTGATAGCTGGATGCCATGTAAATTACCACAGAATGGCCTAAACCCACTGAGCAGTGATCAAGAAAGGGGAGCTAGAGGGCTGGGACTGGAGACCAGAGAAGACTCAGGCAACTCAGACAGCAGCAGGGCCATGCTTATGGAAACTGAGTGGTCTAAATCTGAGTTCCGTGTAACTAGAAGTCAGTTAGGGTACAAGAATGTTCCCCTATGTATCTGTGGTCAAATGTGACTGCCCAGAATTACCTGTTTAGCTAAGGAGCCCACCTCTGAGACTGCCAGGCCTGAGGGCTTCCCTGACTCCGAATGTTGCCCTGAGCTCTGCTCCCACCAGCCTGGCGGGTGCAGAGCAGCAGGAAACCCAGAGGCCCTGGCCTCCATCCACGGTGGAAGCCTGGGTTTAGAAGGCTGCTGATGTGCTCCTCCTTCCGGCCTCCCCTGGCCAGATGCCTGCCAGCCCAGCCCCGTGATCCTGGAGCTGACCCAAGTACCCTTCCCGCCTCCTCCTGTCCCCGCAGCGTGTCAGGTGGCGAGCTGTTTGAGCGCATCATTGACGAGGACTTCGAGCTGACGGAGCGGGAGTGCATCCAGTACATGAGGCAGATCTCGGAGGGCGTGGAGTACATCCACAAGCAGGGCATTGTGCACCTGGACCTCAAGCCTGAGAACATCATGTGTGTCAACAAGACGGGCACCAGAATCAAGCTCATTGACTTCGGTCTGGCCCGGAGGCTGGGTAAGACCTGTCCACCTGTCCTGAAATCGGCCCTGTGGCGGCAGCAGCTGTGTATGTTTCACACATCATTTATTAGAGGAAACATCCAGTATTGGGGTCAAAGTCAGACACGCTGAAGCCTGCCCAGGTTCAAATGCAACCCCTACAACTTATTATAGTGTGACTGTGAGCCCCAAATTCCTCACCTATAAAAGGGACTAGTAGTAGTGGCCCATAGGATCACAGGACAAGGGGCCAGTGCCAGTGCCGCACGCGTAGCAGGCACTGTGCACTTCTTATTCTTACTTGATGATAATGATGCTGCTGCCACCCCTGGTGGCCAAACGCATTTTGGTAAGGGCAGCTCCTCAGATGGTAGTTACATATGCAGTTTCCAAAGCACTTTCACGTTAAAAACAAAAAGGTTAAAAACCTCGCTGATTCCCCCTGAGACAGGCAGGGCAGACCTTTTGAGCCCCGGTTTGTTTGCTAGGAGACCATGGTTCACAGTAGCTTTGTGCATCATGCCCACCAGGAGCAAAGGAGGCTCCAGGGCTGAAATAGGGTCCACAGGCCCAGCTCAGGCGCTACAGTGACTCTCTGCTGTCTGTTCACTAAACAGAAGGGGGTGGTGGGGTAGAGGCCAAGCCTCGTCCTCAACCCAGAAGTTGTTTTGCTCAGGTGTCTGCCTCACGTCCCACCCTCACCACTCTGCCTCTGCAGCCCTCCGATGCCCCAGTCACTCTCCCTCCCTGCCAGTGCCCTGTTAACAAGGAGCCTGGGGCCATAGTGAGCTGGCTTCGATTTCTGACCCTGTGGGGAGCAAGGAGAAGCTGGCCAAGCCAATGCCACGCTGCAGACCTGGTTGAGAACTATGAGAGAGTGAGATGCTGATAGGCCTTGACCTGCATGGTGATCAGTGTGGTCAGGCCAGTAGTGCGCCCTGACCCAGGGTAATGTACCTGCTCTGCTCTCCTGCTAATAGGACAGGGTGTGCAGTGGCCAGCATATGGGATCTGCTCTGGATAGTGACCGCTAATAATTAAACAAACAAGGAGGCACAGGTCTGGGAAGCTGGCAGCATCGGAACTCAGGGAGCACAATGTTCAGGTTCCATTTGTGGGAGGTGCTGTGGGGACAGCAGTGTTCAGCAAGGACCAGAGAACCAGGAAGTGGGTAGAGTGTAGCTGGAGGGGAGCGGGAGTTGGAGCAGGGCCTCCGCACTGGGAGAGCTGTAAGAGCTTTGCCGCAGAATGTTTGCCATGGGCGTTGCCAAGTTCCACCAGGCCAGATGTGGTTCCTAGGCCAAAGACTTTCCACTCCCAGCTGCTGGTGCCTGCCTTTAGGGCACACTGACGGGCATCTCTTGCCCTTTATGGTCCCCACAGCTCCTTCAAGGAGACATGAAGCTGGGAGGTAAATAGGAGAAGCCGTGGAGTGGAGGAGGGAAACCTGGCTCAGTAATCAAACTGCCTGGTAAGCCAGGTGGGGAAATCATTTTACTTCCCTGGGCCTCACCTTTGTCGGGAGTACAAAGGAACCATACGTGGGCACTATGCTTACTTCTTAGTATTGTTGAGCACATTAAATAGGAAAATCCCTGTAAAGCTGGGAGCAGACCACACAAGACATAGTGAACGTCACCATCAGTGAAATCAGGTTTTTAAGCACGAGTCACAACCCCTCCCTCAGGGAACTAAGTCACAGGGGACATAGCCATAGGAAGGGCCCGCTCAGGCAGGTGCTTTAAGGGCCTCCTCATTCTCTCCCTGACCACTCAGGACATTCGATGTGAATGTTGGTTGGCCGGTCTCACTGGGGGATTGACACTGTTGTTAGTGAGGAGGCCAGGTATCTGCGCCGCCATCCACGGAGAGAGCACCCACAGGCTGAACCCTTTCTGTGCTCCTTCCGGTTTGGAGCCAGCACACAGACATGAGGCAGGCGCTTACCCGGAGCCGCCCCCACGGCTTGCTGTTCACGGACCCTTCTCCACCCTCGTTACAGAGAACGCGGGGTCTCTGAAGGTCCTCTTTGGCACCCCGGAGTTTGTGGCTCCTGAAGTGATCAACTATGAACCTATTGGCTATGCCACGGATATGTGGAGCATCGGGGTCATTTGCTATATCCTGTAAGTCCTTGGCATTCGGGGAGGGGACAGGGGGCCCCACAGCAGGATCCCAGGCTGCCAGGGTGTGGTGAAGAAGGGTTGGGGAGGTCATGATGGGGAGCCCAACCTGTAGCAGAAGGGGTGGCTAACTGCTGCCATCCCTGTCCCTGCCAGCCCATCTGCACCTGGGTTCCCAGTGGTCAGCGGTCTGCGCCCCCTCCTGTAGTGACATGGAAGAGCACACTGCTGGGCCCCTGCTCCCCAGGGCTTGCAGCCTGGGGCCTGTGCTCGGGAAGGGAAATGCCACTGGCTCCCTCACTGTCAGTAGGTCCAAAAAGAGGAGGGAGGGAGCCAGGCGCGTGTCTGGGGGTCTGTATTGTGCTCTGAGGACAGCACCCTATCCCCAGCCAGGCACATGGCGTGGGGAGCCTCCTTCTAGCCTCGTCTCTTACTCCATTGTGTATGCTCATTAATGGGCACTTCTTAGGGCAAGGCCTTCCGTGGGGCCAGCAGATACAGAAAGCACTGCAGTACTTAGAATTGGGAAACCGGGTGGCAGTCGGAAGCCATTTAGGTGAACAGTTACGGAGAAAAGGAGCAGAAGCCACAGGCCTGAACATCCACCCACGCATCACTAGGCACAGGCTCAGGTTTGGGCTGAGGGCTGAGGAACCTGAGAGTCTCTCCTCCCAAGAGGTCCCAGGTGCCTGGGCACTGCTCCAGGGACCCTCAGGCTTCACTCATGGAGCCCTGAAGCCTTGGGATGCAGGCAGCTCTTAGGCCCAGAAACAATGGGCTGGTATCCCCAAAGGTGCAGATATTAGCATCTGTTCAAAGATACTTTTATCATCAAGACCAAAAGGAACATAAATGTTTCCATAGAAGATGAGGAGGGCCTCAAAGAATAGTTTCATAGGCCCCTGGGATCTTTAGCTCCAGGGTAGCAAAAGGCTGTCATGACTCTGGTGCGCCTCGGAGTTAGGAACCCCTGGGGCCAGAGTGGTCCGTGGGGCTTTCTCAAATGTACAGGAGTTTTAGCGTCACTGTGGCCTGTGAGGACAGCCTCCTTCCTCAGCGGAACCTATACTATAGCTTCTCTTACTCAGTCACCCTCTTCCCTGCTCAGGGTCATCCCTCACTGCAGCCTTCCCCAGATCCTAGACAGAAAAGAAATTGTAGGCCGGGCACGCACTTCCCTGCCTTTCCCATGCCTGTACCCTCCAGGAGGGGGCACTGATGAGTACGGTTGGCCTCACCCAGGATACAGCTGCCCTGGGCCTGGCCGGTGCTCACTCTGATCTCTGAGTCCTGCGAAATAACCTGACCCTATAGAAGCCACCCTTGACAGATCGCTTTGTTCAGACCCCACTGCCCTGTGGCCTGGATCAGTCCCTGTGGGTCCCCCTCCTCCCCGCAAGGAGATATCCCTGCACAAACCTAGAAGTGAGTCATGACAGAAGTCATTGGCCATTGGGGCTATGGTCTGGGCAGGTGACCAAGCCTCCCAGTTTGCCCAGGACTTGAACTACCAAACTGTTTGACAGTTTCCTGGGATACAGACTTGGACTACCAAAATGGGGACAGTCACAGGCAGAGCAGGACAGCTGCTGTCTGGACCCTGACAGTGGTGACTGGACTGCTTAGCAAGTTTTCTTAGTAAACACACCCCTGCACCCTACCCCCAGATCAGGACCATGCCCCATCCCAGTGACCTCGGAGACAGTTTCTTAACCCTCGTATCTGTTATCAGAGCTTAGTGTTGCTTGGCCTCGAGCTCTGTGTAAATGAAGGAAGTGTGGCTTCTGGCCATTGTGAGATTAATTCACTTGCGAATGTAAGCAGCTGGAGATGTTTGTTGGCTCTCCGTTCTGCGCGTTCTGCGCGGGAGGCTGTCCTGTGGACATAATCGCTGTACATCAGCTGGCTCTCCAGTCCTTTCCAGTCTGCAGCATTACAGGCATTCTAGTCTGTGTGTTTTCATGAACACATCTATGCATTTCTGTTAGATGTAAGATCTAGAACTAGAATCATTAAAGCATATCATTCTAAATGAAAAATCTTTCATCTGGAGGAAGATGGTATTTTGGGTGCAACGCCACACTGTTGACTTTCAAAGCTAAGACCAAGAAATAGCAAGGAGCTTTTGAAATGGGGAGGTTCCTGGGTGCGTGAGGGCCAGACTGCAGGTGGTTGGGCAGGGACACGAGGAGGAAAGAGGAGAGCGTGTGGCAGGGACTTGAAGGAGCTGGCGACGGGCGCTCACTGCCCCTGGCTTCGCCCTGCACAGCTCCCGCCCCACCTCGGGCCTCTCCCTGGGACTGGTGGCTGCCCCCTCTGTGCTGCTGTGCAGCTCCCTCTGGAACCGGGGCTCTGACGCGGCGCGGAGTGCTGAGAATAAAAGGGGGAGCCTGGTGGCGTCCCGTAGCCCTGCCGTGCAGAGCTCTGGGGCCCCTGTCGAATGCAGCTAGCAGCAGCTCCCTGGCGCCCTCAGGGGTCCTGTGCCCTGCGCCAGCCTCACTGCGGACTCGGACCGGCTGGCTGGCAGTTCCTCTCGGGGCCACTTCACCTGCATACAAAGAAACCCTCTAACCTCCGGGCCAGTGAGAGATGGCAAGGAGAGGGAGTGGGGGCCAGGGCAGGGCATCTGTTAGTCAGTATGTTTGGCAAGCACCTCCAGCAGCTCCCAAATACGTCAAATGCCCCATTGCATCACTGCAGGAGCCGTATGACTCCTTCACCAGCCCAGCCCAGGGAGCAGTTGCTTCCCGCCCCTGCTTCTTCCCAGCCTGGTTCTCTCACATGCTTCCACTTCAGGGATCTCCCAGAGGCCTTCTGGAGTGAGCAAGGTCCGCTTGGTTTCTGGCAGAGACCGGAAGTACAGGGGAGCTCCGGGCCACACCTCCATGTGGGAGAACACACAAACCCACCTCCTCTTCTGTGACTTCCTCCCCTGCACCACCTCCCCTCCCTGTTTCCTCGCACTTGGTGTTCCCTTGCTGCCACGGTGAAGCTGCAGTCCTCCACACCCCGCCTCGGCCTTGCTTGCTGCACCACACCACCACCCCTCCCCCCTGCAAGGAGGGGAGGTAATCACTGTTCCATTTTCCTCCCTGTCATCTTCCTGGCTGGCTTGGCAACACATTTCCCACTTCAGCTCATTTGTGGCGCACGCACGGTGGTCAGAGAGTGAGGGGCCGCCCCAACAGGAGGGCGGAGAGGTGAGGCAGAGGAGCTCTTGTTTATCCGTCAGCCTAGGACAGCAGAGCGCTGGGTGCCTCTGCCTCTGGAGTTGGGATGACCTGCCTTCCCTCCCAGGCTGCCCAGCCTCTCCACTGCTGAGCCCAGAGCTGCTGTCTGATCACTGCCTTCCCTGCTGCCTCACCAAGCCCTGCTCCACATGCAGGTTTTGCTGTCAGGGCACTTGGGCTGTGGTTGACATAACTAAAGCCCAGGCGGGCTGCTGCTTCCTGACCACCACACAAAACTGTGCTCACCTTTCCCTGGAGACCCGCTCCGCCCTCTAGATGTCTCACTGGAGGATCTGAAGGTTATAATGGGTATAAAGATGAAACCCTTCCTCAGCATGCAAGAGCTCCACTTGCAGACCTGTGCTACCCTTAGCTGGCTATCCATGCTGCGAGATCATCTGTCTACAGCCTGAAATATGACACAGAGAAAGTGTAGCAAACATGGCACCACACACACACACACACACACACACACACACACACACCCCATTCTGCCTTGAGAAGAGAAAAGACTTCCGTTTGGCTCCCTGATGATGTCCTGTGGCAGGAAGATTGCCTATGAAGGAGTTAGGGCAGAGCTGGAGCTCAGTGGTAGAGCGCTTGCCAGGCACGCTCAGGGGTCTAGGTGGGGTCCTCGCCTCTCCTCCCGCCAAGAAAGGAGGAGAAGTTAGATGGCTCTGCAGCCATGACCTGTGTGAACTCATCCAAAAACATGCCCAGACTGATTACAACTTCGTGAAAACCAGGTAAATCTGTTGGCTAAAAACTAGATAAGACTAGGAAGGGGAGACAGAGTTGTGCCTTACTGGTAACCATGAAATATTTGTCAATTTGTTGATTTTTTAATAAAAGATGACTTTTTCAAATAAAAGATAGACAGTGGGCAATAAGGGGATAAGGCCTTTGGCAAATAGGACGGGAACTAAGAGATGGAGGGGTAAGGGGAAAGGGAAAGGGACATCAAAACATAGGGTGTGTCACGTACACGCACCAGCTACCCACAGTAAATGGCTTTATGATGTACTACAAACGTGCTAACAAAAGTTTTAAAACACATTTGATTCATCATTGGAAATTTTTTCAGTATAGTCCAAAAGAGAAAGTTCAGAGAAAATCCAGGAAAATCCAACCACCCAGAAACAGCCTTCCCAAAAATGTGAACACTCTCTCGTGCTGTGTATGCAGCTGTTCTGCATTTTATCTAGAGATAGGCGCTTACTATTGAAAATGCTGGGGCAGCTACAGCAGACGAGCAGGCCAGGGTGGGAAGGACACGCAGAGGGTGTCTCAGATACTGACTGCCCGGCGGGAAGAGGGCCAGAGGCCAGAGGCCAGGAGGCTGCCCCAGTGCTGGCCCATGGTGCAGAGATTAGGGCCTATCTTTGCAGAACAACAGCTCCTAATTAGGAAAGGATCTTCATAGAAGAGGACCTTTTAGTATTCTGCAGCAGGGCTATTTGCCTTCCTGCCATCTTTGCGGTGCTGCAGGACTTTCCTTTGACTGCTTCAAATGGAAAATGCAAAGACAAGAAGCAGCAGGTGCTGATAAGCAGAGACAGGCTGCTGTCTGCTGGAGCTTGCAGAGATGGGGGCAAGTTGAGAGGCCCTAGGAAGCAGACCCAGACTACCTGATGAGTTCAAGGGGAAACTGAGGCCACAAAGGAGAAAAGAGTAGAATGCAATTTGAGACTGGTAGGCTCCCACCGTTCCTTCATGGGGATATGATGGAGAGCCATTATCTTCTTGCCTCTGTAAAACATCAATCAGTGTCTTCAAGAAAAATCATCTATGAAAGTCTATTATTCAAAAACCCAAATACATTGATTGGAGTGAGCTAATTTACTTTGCAAAAGCTTTCTTTTCTTTATAAAAGTGTTCACCAGAAGGTTTTTAACCATTGTGAGCTTTCTCTCAATGTTTCAAGTAGGCTTTGTTCTACCAAACTCAGTGTTTGGTTGGGGACAGGTATATTTCATAAGCCAAAGGCTCCCAAATGCCAAAACAGCCACAGAAGCTGTTACTGGCTTATTGTCTATAATGAAGGATTCATAAGGGCTTGGGAGGCAGGACTTTGTTTGTTTGTTTCTTTCTTTCTTTATTTTCGTGCTACCTCCATTTAAACTCACAACCATGCATTTGCCAGGCAAGTGCTGTGCCACTGAACTATATCCCCAGGCCAGGAGAAAGGGCTTTAATAAAGCCCTAATTTGAGAGGTTGCTGGCTGAGAGCCCTAGATGTATCATGTAAGGTTCAGACAGAGTCAGGGCAAGACCAGCTACATAATTTGCAAAATCAAAACACAAGGCCACTTCTTGAAACATTACCAAGAATTTCAAGATGGTGGCAGCAGAACATTAAACCAAGAGTGGGTTCATCTGAGAAAAGGCTACAGGCAGCTGTGCAGGTTGCACATCGTGGCGGGGTCCTCAGTCAGCATGCGCAGTGGGGACTGATAGTACAAGGAGGAGGGACACGAAGGTTAGAGATCAGGCCACTGAGCCCTAAATCTGTACTGTCTGGCTTTGAGAGTCTCCCTTCCGAATTTGCTTGGCTTAGGCTGCTGGTAAAGGAGTCATTCCTGTAAGCTCGGGTTGGTGAAGCTGAGCTTCCCCTGTGCTCTTAGAGCTGAAGACGTAGAGAAAGGAGGGAGGGCACAGAGGGTGTGGCTGTGTTCACAGTCCCAGAGAGCCCTCGCGGCGAGAAGCAGGAACGTGGGAGGAAGGAGCCTGTGAAGATTCTGTGAGGGTCGGTGCAGCTTGGGACCTGGGAAGAATGGCAGATGACTTAGTCTGGAACAATCCCATTCTTCCACCCAGCCTCACAGGCAAGTAGTGTCAAGAGGCCAGAGATACCCCTTAAATGCACTGAACAGCCAAAAAAAGTTAAGGCCACAAAGGTCCCCAGAAGCCACCCTCGTTCCTTTCACAGGGGGAGGAAAGGCAGGTGCAAGCAGGCACCGTGTATGTGGGCTGAGTCGGGGGGGGGGGTGCTCCCACCCCTTATCTTTGACCTCAACACTCACCTGGGGCGCTGTACCTCACCACCACCATCTCCCTCACTCCTGCTCTCCTGCTCTTCTCTCCCAGGGTCAGCGGCCTTTCTCCCTTCATGGGTGACAATGACAATGAGACCTTAGCCAATGTTACCTCAGCCACCTGGGACTTCGATGATGAGGCGTTTGACGAGATCTCTGAGGATGCCAAGGACTTCATCAGCAACTTGCTGAAGAAAGATATGAAGTAATGAGCTGAGATTTCAGAGCTGTCAGCTTCTCCAGTCCTGGGCTGGTGTGGGAGACAAGGCTTCCTTGCTGTGGGACTCCCTCCTCACCCACTGGGGCCAGGCCAGTCCTTCTCCCATGGAGGGGTTAGGAGGGGAGGAGTCCCTCAGCCCTGTTCCTGCACCAGACACCATATCCATCTTTAGAAGCACAGAAACCCCACTTGAAAGGCGAGCCCTGAGGGAAGGCTGCAGGAAGACAGCAACCTATCTGTGTCACTCCTGTTACTTTCTGTGTATGGCAGTTGCCTGTCAAAGCTCTGCTGATACCTCAGCCCCTCTTCAGGCTCCTGAGGGATGCACCTCCTCAACACACCAGAGCAGATGGCACAGACAGTTCAGCACTGTTGCAGGATCCCCACCATATCCCCAGATTATTCTGGCATGGTGTTCTTTTTGCATCTAAATTATTCTGGCCTAGTTCCTTCTAACCTAGAACACAGTAGGAGACCAGTATGTCCAGGTGTATGACAGCCAAGCTGTGAGAGGCAAAAGGTAAGATGTGCAGTGAAACCCCTCGGGGTTTGAGTCAGAACTGGAAGCTGAGCTGGGAAGGAAACTAGAGTGGAGGAGGTGGCTGGGCCGTGCAGAATTCATTGGTGCCCTCTTTCCTGGTGAGTGGAATCAGCAGGTTAAAGTCAATCAGTAAATTAAAGTGACAAGGTGAGAGGGCTCTTGGTGCATAGAGAGCGACGCCTGGGGACAGGTGCTATGGGAATGTCAGGTGAGACTTTCTGCCTATTAGGAGCTTCTTACTCAGGAAGTAGGTGGCCAGATGAGGCATAGTCTGGCTCCGAGAGTGCCACGGAGCTGAGAGTCAGATTTGGCAATGGGCGCAGTTGCAGACCTGCCATAAAGGGAGATGTTCAAATACGTGGTATAGAGGAAGAGAAGAGGATCGGCGCAGTCTAACTATCACATCGACTTTATAGCCTAGGTTCTGCTTGTCTTTCTGGTCTGTGGTCCCTATGAGGCTGCCACTTGCTCCCTCCTGGGAGAAATGCTATTCAGGACAAGATTGTGCAGCTGCTGTGTAGCATGTTGAGGTCTCTTAGGTAGCTGTGTCTGGTTCTCCTGTTACCCACCCATCTCTCAGTCCTCCTCAGCCATCAGGGACAAACTCCCCTGGAGGTGACTTTCTATACTCCTAGACAGTGCTGTCTTTTAGCCTTCTGTTGTCAATCTTTTCATCAGAAGTGGACACAACCCAAGAAGAATTGGGATACTGTCAGGGGTCTAGATTCCCTTCCAAGGGAGGGATACCCCATACCAAGGGGAAGGGTACCCCACACCCAAGATGAAAACCTTCCTTCTACTAACTATGGTTCAGGGATGGCTTTGGTCGACTAAGCTTCATTTGATGAAGCATTGGCCAATAGGATATTGTGCATATATCTTATTTTCTCATCTGACCTTAAATTAGCTCAGTGTTAGGCAATGGCAGGTTCCTTTGTGCTCGCGGTGCACTCAACCAAAGAACTGGTCTTAATCAAGTAGATCAAAACACTAGGTTCTCATAAACTCTTATACCAAGCACCTCTTCAACCAGAAATCTCTATCAGCACTTTTAAAGAATCTTTTTTTATTAAAGTAAAACATGTAAATTATAGGAAATTTGAAGACTATAAAGATACGAAGCCTCCACAGTCCCTTTATCTAAAGATCACTACATTGTGCTGTATTTCTTTCTAGTCTTTTCTCCATGCATGCTAGCATTGGGTGCTTTGGGCCTTATTAGTCCTATTGCAATTAAGATAATGACCCTGAAACATTTCTAGATCTTTAAGAAAGATTAAATGAGTTTTAGCACAGTTCTAAAGTTGCCAAAATTCATAGACTGTATGTAGAGAATAACTCTTTAAACTGTAACAGGAAAAAGCTGATACTCAACCACATGCTAAGACATGAGAACGTTCAGTATTCTCAGAGGTTTGGTCCTAGCATTTCAATCTCCTCCAGATGGGAAGACAGAAGGATTAGGCCTTCATAGACCCAGCACCCAAGCCATCTCTAGATGAACTCATCCTAGAACATAGTGCCAGCCATCATTCCCAGACTTGCCTGCCTTGTAGACTTACCCTTCCAGAACCCCAAGAACAACTCATGAGACTCCAGTTGCTTTCCTGGTGGTTAAGCTTTCTCAACTCTGGCCTGTGTGGGGTCTCATCAGGGTAACCCAGACCAAGAGAGGGAAAAGAGTAATGCACAGTGACTGATCATGGTGGATGGATGGAGAACAGGGAGCCACGGTCTTCCCTGTGAGTGGGGAAAGTGACCTCCCATTTCTGATCTGACCAGTACCCCCGAGGTCTTCTGCTCAGAAATCTTCCAATTTCTGCCTCTATCAGAAACCGCCTGAACTGTACCCAGTGTCTTCAGCATCCATGGCTAATGAAAGATACTAAAACCATGGAGGCCAAGAAGCTGTCCAAGGACCGGATGAAGAAGTATATGGCAAGAAGAAAATGGCAGGTAATGCCGGGCTCCTTTGGACTGGGACGCTGCTCGTCACACTGGCTTTATTCAGCTACTCTAACTCCCAGCTTTCCAGGGCTTTACTCCAAGAAAATAAAAACTTAGTCCAGGACCAATTTTGAGCAGCTGATTAAGGTCCAGTGTTAAGCTAGGTTGTGAGTGCAGTCTTTCTCACAGAGGAAACCAGTTTCTCATCCTCAGCTGTCTCTCCACACACACTCAGCTTGGTCCCAGACGTCCAGTAAGGGCGGCCTGGTGCACCAGCCTTCCTTCCTGCTAAGCCATTGATGTCCCACGTGTTTAGGAGAGGGAGGAGCAGCAGCATCCTAGGGTCTGTTTGGCAACCCTGGAGAAGGTGAGCTCTTGATAGGTAACGCGCTGGTCAGACCTTCACTTACCATCAAAGAGGGAACACTTGCTCCAGAGCAGGAGCACAGTCTCCACTCTCCAGGGCAGTTGGCTGTTACTAGCTGTTTTCAGGCAAGTGACTTAACTATGCTGTGGATTTATTTTCTCATCTGTCCAGGGGGGATCATGCTACCAGCATCGCAGCATTGTTAATAACTGTATGTGATAGTCATCATCTTTCTTTCGCACAGTGCTGGCACAATAGAACACTCTAACATGCTACCAGTAGCTAATATGTATGAGGACTGGCTGTGGGTCAGGGGCCATTCAGAGTACTTGCTGTACATTAAATCTTTCACCTTAAATTTTTAAAAAGTTTAAAAAAAAAATCTTTCAATCTTAGGACACAGGTACTATTAGGAGACAAGTCCAAGCACAGACAGACTGAGATATGAAGGTTACACAGCTAAAATGGAAAAGCCAGGACTCAAGACCAGAACCTGGCTCCAAAGCACACAGTCCTAACAGCAACACAGAACTGCCTCTGATAGAAGATGGATAAAACTATTATTTAGAAATATCCAATTATTATGCAAAACCATGGAGCGCTTAGCACCATCATCATCTACTTCATTGTTTGATCATCATAATTTGTTTTACAAAATTCCTGGGCTGCTGGAGAGGACACGATTTCTGTCCTCAGGGAATGTATAGTGCAATGAGGAACTGAAGGAAATAGACATAAAAGGACATACAGCACAGCAGGAATTATAAACTATCAGTATAGCACTCCATAACCATATATGTGAGTGCAACAGGAGAGGGGCTGGGTGTACCCAGAGTTGATGTGGTTATGACTCCTCCAGGGGCAGGAGTCAAAAGTGAAGCATGGAACATGAGCTAGAGCGAACCCAGAGAGGAAGGAACAGCACAGGCAGAGAAGACAGGGGGACTAGGCTGCACAAGAGCAGAGTTTTTAGCTGGAGACTGAGGCAACCTAGGGGCATTGAAACTGCCTATATGGTGGAGAAAAAGGCAGTCACTGGGACACTGGGCATTGCCACATGACACGACTAAACCATAGCTCCTGCCAACTCCACACAGAGGTTGAGAGGGAGTAAAGGAACACAGGTGCCTGCGGGAGCAGAGTTCATGGGGCTTGGCAGCCATGGCCCATGGCAGCCAGAGCTCCTCTGCGGTGGAAGTCAGCTCACAGCGAACACACACACAACCTAACCCTGTCTCCTGGGCCCTCAAGTGCACGGTGGTTTGTAACACTTACTCCGCTTACCTCTGGGGGCCTTTTGAATCAGGGTAGAAAACACCCTTCTCAAAAAGGAAGGGAACCCACAAAAATTAAAGGTTCATTTTATTAACGATGCTCTCACCTGCAGATCTCAAAGCACTAATTCTGGAAAAATAGGGCAGCTATTTTGGAAAATTCTGGAAAAATAGGACTGCTCTCTGAGGATGGGGCAGTCCTCAGAACAGCAAGTCTAACTAGATCTTGCCTGAGGCTGTGAGTTAGGGGTGGCTTTATCATCTCAGAACATCTGCGGGTGGATGGAAGCCAGGAGGAAGCCTGAACTCAGGGGATGAGGAAAGGGAGCAGGAGATGGGAGGAGGCCGCTGAAGTATTGCAGCCAGAAAATCATAGCTGGTGCTAATATTTTAATCACTTAGCTTTTTTCTACTTGTTTATAGTGAATTAGCCCTAGGATTTTCTGGAAGAGGGTTGGGGAAGAAAAAGACTTCAGGGAAGGAATCTTAGTTCCATCTTTGAATATGAGTAAAAGCATTTGGAAATAATTTTTCTGCAAAATCAATGGTTGGGTTTCACAAAATTGGGTGCAGAAGTAGTTGACAACATCCCCTTCCCCATGTGATGTCCCCAAGTATAACTTCACTGGGAACAGTTCTGCTGCATCCGACTTGCTGGGTTAGGTCGTTTCCACTTTCCACATTTAATCCCCACGCTCAGGACCTTAGCACCCTGGACCAGGGGGTTTCCTCTCTGCGCCGCCCAGGTTCTGTTTGGTGGGGCAGTGGAGAGCAGACTGGAATACAGTCTGGTGAGCTGGCGTAGGAAGGAGAGTAAGGCAGGCACATGTGGCCCACCTAACTCGGGAGGAAACTTCTAACTGTTCTTGTTTGCATAAAAAACCCCTAGGAAAAAAAGAGATCCAGCAGAACAGATCCCTACAAATAAGGCTAGGCTGGGTATAGATGGTTAATCATGTTACTGACCTTACAATGATATTCTGAAAGATTGATTTTAAATTCATATTGGAAGAATTTCACAAAGATTTGTTGGCAAGGAGTAGCAGTGGAGATAAGTCAGGCAGGATGACAGGGCTTCTGTGTGCAAACTGGAGGTAAAGTACTAGGAACTAGAGGCCTATAGGTAACTACTATTATTTTCTAGGAACTACAAAGATTCCAGCAGTATGGACCAATGCGCAACAAAGGAGAAAGCATTAGACTCAAGCACAGGCTGTTCTTGGCCATCTCATTTGGGTATTATCGGGAAATATCCAGGGAACTTGCAGTCTTAAAACTATTGGCATGTTTGTAGAACCTTTATGGCTGGTTGGCCCTAGAGTGACCAGCTTGCCTCAGTTTTCCAGGGACTATCTGAGTATTAACACTGAAAGACTAATCCTGGAAAACCCCAAGTCCTGAGCAAAGTGGGATGGCTGGTCATTCTAGCAGGCTTTCCAAGGGCTGGGGCATCTGCATTGTATTCAAGAGGGCCCTGGCAAATGCCACCCACTTCAGACATAGAAACTCAGCTTTGGTAGTTGTCCTCCCATGAGAAAAAGCCTTTCACAAGGATGGAAGTTAAAGAATTGAAATGTGGTTATTTTCATTTTGGGGGCTCCTGCACTTGGTCATGCTGGTCAGGTATTGTCTCTCACCATCTCCTCATCACCCCATCTGGGCTTCCTGGGTTATGCTCAGAGTAACCCAGCTCCCCTGGGGCAGCCAAGGGCCAGAAGTATACCCATCCCCTGCAGTCTGTGCTGTGGGTTAGAGGGTGGGTGGCCAAAGGACAGGGCAGTTTGGAATGTCTGACCAAAGTGCACAGAAGTGTGCACAACAAGCAGGGCAGGGAGCATGACAGAAAAACATGGTTGCAACAGTAGGTCTCTGCTTAAACCACACACACACACACACACACACACAATCTTTTCAGTACAAATAATCTTTGTACTGAAAACACTGGCCTTCCAGGGTAGTCAAAACTGTGAGGATTCTTGAATATGTGAGGTTAGTTTGAGAGGAAATGGTTTGGTGGCACAATTTGAGGTCCAGTGACTGACAGCCAGGCATCTTCCTGTGCAAACGCTCTTTCCTTATCCTGTGAGAGGGAACAGGCAGACAGACTGTGATGACAGCTGGTCTGTGACTACACAGCTTCTGGACACCGAAGTAAGATGTTACGGGGCAGTGATAGAAAGACTCAGGTGTTTTAGCTTCCTGAGCCCTTCCCACTGACCCTAGAAAAAGGGTAAGTAACTTTATTAAAAGATGAGACACAAGTGTACATATTGAAGATTTCTTGACCTAAATCCTGTGCTTAGTAGAATTTTCACAATCCAAAGAAGCTACATCTCAGTTTCTGAGCCTTTCAGCAGAGACTCTGTCCTCCCCAAGGTGCCTATCAGGTGCCAGTTTTAGAAGCTGAAGAGGACACAGAGACAAACACCTCTCTGGACTCCACTGCACAGCCATGACTTGTGCTACAGCCAGCCCTACTGTTTCTCAAAATCTCTTAAGTATCTGAATCATAAACAGAACTAAGTAGGACATTGGAGATCATCTTGCTCAACCCTCTAACACACAGAAGAAAACTAAAGCCTGAGAGGTTAAGTGGCCTCCCCAAGGTCAGCAGACTGCTTTTGTCTTTTGCATCAGGACCCATGGGATCTGGAGTAATGATTCTCTTGACCAGTTAAACTCCTATCACTGACATTGTTTTACGAGAAACAGCCCTACTGGGTCCAGTCAGCAATAAGTCTTTGGAGCTGTCTCAGCCTGCAGTTGCTTTATATAAACTATCCCTTTTATGGGAGTTGAAGCACAGTATGAAAAGGGTTTTTGTCTCATGTTGACCTTGTTTAGTCACATTAAGGCGCACATCAGTTCCAGGCCCCATTCCATTCTCCGAACATCTTCTGACACGCCGATAGTGCTGAGCAGAGTAAGGCCGGGCTCACTCCTCTGGCAGAACCTCTGCACTGCCCAGCCTGAGAAGCCCTCAGTTAAGGGAGCAGCTGCCTCTCCGGGCTGGGCTCTTCTCCCTGGATCCCCAGCACTGCCCCACTGGAACCAGGGACGCCACTTGGGTCTGAACTGCATCTATTTTCCAGAAAACGGGCAATGCTGTGAGAGCCATTGGAAGACTGTCCTCTATGGCAATGATCTCAGGGCTCAGTGGCAGGAAGTCCTCAACAGGGTCACCAACCAGCCCCCTCAATGCAGAGAAACTAGAATCTGATGGTAAGGAGTGCCTGGAGAATTTCTTGGCTGCTGTGAAAGAAGGGGTTGGGGGTGCAGGTGGGTACAGTGTATGTACTTGTAATCCCAGCACGCTGGGAGGCTGAGGCAGGAGGATGGCAAGTTGCAACTCAGCCTGGGCAACTAAGCAACTTAGCAATACCCTGTCTCACAATAATCTTTTTAAAGGGCTGGGGATGTATCTCTTTTTTGTGTGTGTGTGGTACTGGGGATCGAACTCAGGACCCTGCGCTTGCTAGGCAAGCGCTTATTCCACTGAGCTATATCCCCAGCCCCTGGGGATGTATCTCAATGTGAAGACCCTTTGTTCAATCTCCAGTCCTGCCAAAGAAATAAGGAAGAGAGAGAGGGAGGGAAGAAGGGAAGAAAAGTGGGAGGGAGGGAAAAAGAAAAGGTTGGGGCATGGAGGGGCATTTTAAGGGTTTGAAGTTGGGTTTTGTTTTTTCATCCACCCTCTAAAGATAAATTCAGAAATACTTTTGGGTTGCCTTGACAACTACTGTCTAGTAATTATTCTTTAATTGTTAAACTGTACATTATTTTCAGAGGGGAAGTTATTTGTCTAATATAACTAAATAACTTCAACTATGCTTTTCCCTATCTTTCATATAAGAATTAACAAAGGCTTTATTAAAAGCTTCCCTTTTTCATATTATAAAAGTGAACTTGTATATTGATAAGCAGAAACAAAAAAAATTACATATAGTTAGCTGTGTAACACTCTTTAATATCCTTCCATTTTCTACTACCCTTGTGTTTTTGTTCTGAACAAAAATTAACTCGTATGGCCCCCCTGCCTTGCCATCATTCATGCTGCTGAGACTTGTTGGAACTGAGCAGCCTGCCCCTGGCAGATCCCTCCTGGCCGCCACAGGGCCAGCTTTTTTCTTTTGCATCAGCACCCACGGGATCTGGAGTAATGATTCTCTTGACCAGTTAAACTCCTATCGCTGGTATTATTTTACGAGAAACAGCCCTACTGGGTCCAGTCAGCAATAAGTCCACTGCCTTTGGGATGCTTCCCCAACCTCCTCCTCAGAGGCATGCAGGGCTGGCCCTTGTTTTCTTTCCTGTGGTGCTTCATTGGCCAGGGACACCCCTGGCCCACACTGCCTGGTGCTCCTCAGCATCCCAGGTGAGAAGCTGAGTCTAGGTCCCTTTTGTGCACCAAGGCAGGGTGGCTGGTAAGGCCCGAAGATGGTGGCTCTGCAGTTTCCTCACTGTCGGGAAGCGAGTAGGACACAAGGGTCTGGCCCCTACAGAGCCACCTCTGCCAATCCCCAGATGACCCAGAAATAGCCTGAAGCAGGGAGAATCCACAAGCACCCCTCAAGGTTCCAGCTTTTTTCTGGATCTGTCCCTCATTCAGCCTCACAATTGTACAACATGAAGCCCAAGAGTGTAGAGAAGAGAATGTTGGCAAGTTGGAGGCTCCTTCAATTAAGGAGCGCCTGGCTCTTCCTGGCTCCTCCCTGCTAGCTCTGGCTCCTTCCTCCTAAGGAGCAGGCGAAGGACCTGCCACAGCAAGAGGATGCAGGGGACCAGGTCAGCAAGCCTGGCAAGGCTCTGTCCTTCCCAGGCACTCTCACCTAAATCCTGAAGCAGCACAAAGTGCAGCCAAATATCTTTTTTAAAGATGACTTCCTTTTTCAATGTGTCAGCATCAGGCAGGGGGAGGCTGAACATTTCCCCATTTTGGGCACAGTTCTCTTGGCTTCCAAAAACCATTTGGCAGCCAGCCAGCCCATTCCCAAGAGAAAGGCATGCTATGATTCACTTATTTTCTAAATTATAGCAACTTTTTTTAAAAAGTAGGGGAGATGAGAGAGAACAGGGATGAAGATCTGACCCAGCTCTCTGCTTGTCTTATAGAAGATGTCTCCCAGGCTTTCCTCGAGGCTGTAGCTGAGGAAAAGCCCCACGTGAAACCCTATTTCTCTAAGACAATTCGTGACTTGGAAGTCGTGGAGGGAAGTGCTGCTAGATTCGACTGCAAGATTGAAGGTGAGCTACAGCTGGGCCACAGCTGTCCTTACGACACGCTGGGCCAGGCAAGGTGTTGGGTCTGTGCTGCCCACAGCAATGGGGACATGCAGGCCACAAAGACTTCTTGCTCCTGCCAAACCCACTTCCTGAGGCTTAGTGCCTTTCTGTGACTTTCGTAGGGGGCCAATTTTCACCCCCTTATACCACCAATGAGACCTGCAATTAAAAACAATTTGCCATGATCCTCCCTGGCTAGAGAACTTACATAATGAAGTGAGCTTTGCCATGCACTGGGGAGCTTGTGATTGGTTACAAGAGTTCTCAGAGGAAAGTGGCCACTGAGGACAGATGATCGGAGTCAGCAGCTCTGCTGCTCCGTGGGTGGTGATCTAACACTGCTGAGCTCAGGCTCCTCATCTGTAAATGACATTGAACACTCAGTGTGGTCCTGAAAAATCTGTGAGACCATGCATGTGAAAAGGGCACACCTTATGTCTTTCAAGGAAGTCATGGGAAAGTGGTAGGTTGGTAAGTGCGGAGGGAGAATATGCTCTGAGTAATGTTACATTGAGGAAAGTTGGGGCTCAAGGACCTTATAGGATCTTAGCATGGTACCCAAGAAATTAGCAGAGTCAATGACACAAAGCCTCTAAGTTGCCACAGACTATAACACTGCAGAAGGATAAGGGCAGGGCAGGATAGGACAGGTCTCTTGGCTTCAAGTCTTTGTCTTTCACGTGCCAACCAGGGTGGAGAGTTACTGCCCATTTTAGCCTTGACAAGTAAAGCCCCAAAATCTTTTAAGTGACTTCCCCAAAGCCAATACCATGGAACAGTGTCAGAACAGCACACCTCCCCTGTGGTATGACTTTCAGCTCTGCAGCTCCACAATGCCTTCTGAGGAAAGTAACCCCACATGAGGAATGGAAAAGAGTTTCCTTTTGAATCTTCATATCATCAAAATGTCTTGTAAATGCTTGGCCTGCATTATTTTTCTTTTTCAAATAATTTTAAAAGGTGGATGTACTTACTACCTTTGGTAATGTGAAAGTTCTCAGATCAGGGATTTTGCTGATAGCTTTGGAGCCACTGCCTTAACTCTCACTCTTATCATTGTCTTTGGGTCTTCTGAGGTTCTTTCCTTCTTCCTTTTTAAAATTTTTAAAAAAGTATTGCATAGTGAGTACCATATTGTGTACTAACTTTTCTCTTTGGGATTTGCATGAACATCTGACTGGAACTCTAATGAGAAATTAAAACACATGGATGCTGTTTTGATAAAAATTAGCTGAGTGTGGTGGCACAGGCTGGTAATCCCAGCACTCTGGGAGGCTAAGGCAAGAGAATCACATGTTCAAGCCCAACCTGGACAATTTAGGGTCTTGCCATGACCCTGTCACAAACTAAAAAAACTTTTTTTTTAATTGAAAAAGGCTGGGGATGTAGCTCAGTGCAAAGGCCCTAGGTTTAATCCTCAGTACTACAAGTAAGCAAATAAAGAAATAAAATCATCCTGGAAAAGAATGTTAAAATTCTTAAGTCTTGTGTATAATTTTTTTTTCTGGCTGAGACTACAACTTTTTGCCTCTAAAACTCTCCGAAATTTAAGAGCAAATTTTTCAGACTGTAGTGTACACATGTAGTGCGTGTGTGTGTGTGTGTGTGTGTGTGCGTGTGTGTGTGTTGCACAATGTTGGTGACATATGTGTATATACAAACACACCTTTAAAACACACAATATATGTTTATATATTTTTAATACTGACTTTTGTAGAATCATGACTAGTATATATCATGAGACCAGTCAATGAGGCCCATTTCAGATTATCTAGACAGATACCTGCTTTGGGTCAGCCTAAGATAAGTATAGCTTTCTTTTTCTTAGCAATATTTCCAGTTCCTCTATCTTATGTTTCATATAGCTGTCACTCTGCTTTATTGATTTATAATTTATATGCCATAATATTCACCCACTTTAAGTGTATAGTTATTTTTAGTAAATTTACAATTATGAAGCCACCAGCATAATCCCTTTTTAGAAAATGTCCAGGCCCCAAAAAGTTCCTTTGGCCCATTTTTTCTCTGATTTTTAAATTTAAGTTAAGGCTTTATGCAAGATTTAAAAATCTATTTTCATCCAAGAAGATATTTGCCTGAGGTGTGTCGTTGGAGTTGGGGCAGTATGTCAGCGAGTGCTTTCTTTTTGTCTAAAGGCAAGATATGATGAAAGTACAACATGGGTGAAAAATGGACAATTTTAAAATACCCAGTTTAGGGTTTCATCTTAGTACTGACACAACACATCCCCATATTCTAATACAGATATCAAAACTGATACTGACAGCCAACATCTTAATGTTTTCCTTGACCTCAATCGGTGGAGGTGGCGTAAGTCAATTTGGCATAAGTCAGTTAAGGTGAACCTAAGTCAGTTTGGCCATTCTCATTTGTCTTTTATATGAATTGATAAGAAACACAGAATAACAGATTCTGCAACTTGTGTTCTCTCTCTGTGGTGCAGGATACCCGGACCCTGAGGTCGTCTGGTTCAAAGATGACCAATCAATCAGAGAGTCACGCCACTTCCAGATAGACTACGATGAGGATGGGAACTGCTCTTTGATTATTAGCGATGTCTGCGGGGATGATGACGCCAAGTACACCTGCAAGGCTGTCAACAGTCTTGGAGAAGCCACCTGTACGGCTGAGCTCATTGTGGAAACCATGGAGGAAGGAGAGGGGGAAGGGGAAGAGGAAGAAGAGGAAGAATGAGAGAAAGCCAGGGAGAAGCAGTGTCTAAGTCATTTTAAAAGGACTATTTCTCTAAAGCTCAAAAAACTCCAGATAGTAAATAAAGGCACCTAGGTGGTAGGTTATCTAGTTAGGTCATGTGGGGGTAGATTCATCCGCAACAGCAATTGATACTTAGTAGCATTACTGGTGGGCATTAGTGTGAATTAGCTGACACCTTCAGATAAAGTGCGGCTACATTTCATTTAGGGAAATCACCAGCAACTTGCGTGACCAATTGGCTTTAGGGAAAAAGTAACCGAAAGTATTTATCTGGGCAAAGTCATGAATGCATCCATGAATATCAAGGCCACATCTGGGCTCTGTGCCCTGTGGCTCTGCTCAGCCCAGAAGGTCCCTGGAGACAGGTGGCCTCTCACCCCAGCCCCTGGTTCCAGAGAACTGGGTCTTCTCCAGCACTGTAGCATTTCATTCTGAAAGCAGTTGAGCCATTCTGCCTTCCAGGGCACACTTTTTTCTAAAGCTCACTGGAGACATCCACACTCTTTTAGTCCTCTTCCCTATTCCACCTGCAAGCTTTTCTGGATCTGGATTTGTCATAAATTTCGGCACTAGGGACATTAATTGTGCTTCATAGATTGTGAGGAAAAGACCCCTGTTCACGGCTGACTCCTTTCTTCTAAAATCAGTAGGAAATCTAAACTAAACTTAGCCCCTCTTTTCAAGTGTCTAGCAGCTTCCAACTTTTCAGTAAGAACCCAGGAGGGGGCAGGGGTGGTCCTTGCTAATGTGCTTTTCTTCTTCAACCAGGAGTCAGATTTGTGCTGTTACCGGGTATCAGCCTGCATGCATGGTAAAGATTTTTGTGTCTGAATGTGGAAAAAAAAAAGCAGTTTGCTGAAATGTTAGTCTTGGTTATTTATTGGGCACTATGAAATGTATTTCAGCTCATGAACAGCTGCAGAGCTCCCTTACTTTGGAATCTTCTAGTCTGAGATTAATACATCTTTACTCTCTGCACGTCCAAAAAGCTCAGTCTACCATAGGGTTCCACGTTGTCTTCCTTATTGACTACACATCAATCATGCCTTGCCCCTAGTCTTGAAATGTATTCTTAGACCTGACAAATGCACTCAAACTTGCATCTGTAGGAATTTTTAACTTTTTTCACTACATTGGCACTTAAATTTTTTCTTTATAAAACTTTTTGAAGGTCACAGACCATAAACAAATACCATAAATGGATATATGTAGTACATTTCCTCTGCGTGTGTGTGTATGTGTGTGTGTAACATTCCAAGTACTCTTTTCTTTTCCACCGTTTGTAAAGTGCAGCAACTTAATATTCCAATGGATTTTTTAGTAGTTCCTTATGAACCAATCTTAAATTACTTCTGTGCAATCCTACCAAGTATCAACGTTAGAATTTCGATATTACTTAATCTTATGTTATCTTCCATTCTATTGTTAGCTACTTTTTGAAATTGCCAGTATTTTTCCTTTTTTGCTTTTAAACAGTTACAGTATTTTTCATTATAACCACAGTATTGCCACAATTTATTATAATAAAGGGGTTTTAATTTGATTTAGACCAAAGTGTTTTTTCATCACTTTAATTGTGTTTAGAGTATAATTTTGTGTGTGTGTATGTATGCTGTGTGTACGTGCATGGGTGTTATATACATGTGTTTACAGCTTTTTGCCTTCATGGGATTGTGTTAATGTTCTTTTGGTTTATTGTGCCATCAGAATGGTAAATCAGAACACTACGAATGTAGTTAGCTCACAGTTTTAAATAAAGGATACCACAGTGCATGCTGTTTGTTTAATGTCTTTTTTCCTTGCTACCAAATGTAGAATCCACAGATGAATCTTGGTAACTAAAGCCAAATGCTGTGCCACAGAAATTTGAAACATTGGCTTACTTAACTGGGTATAATTGCTATTGTCAGCTTTAACTTTATATAAAGACTGTCTATTTCATCAAAATTTTGAAATTTGCATTTTGTTTCACATCCTACTTACACTTGATAAATCTCTGTCAATAAGTATCAAGGAGGCAATGGAATTTGATTCTGAAGAAACATTTCCCCACTTTGCAAGAACACAGAAGTACTGTTTTCTTTATCCCCGAGTGTCTTGGTTACTTTTCTCTCGTTGCTGAGACAAAATACCCAACACCCAAAATGAAGGAAGGAAAGGTTTATTTAGCTTACAGTTTGTGGAGGTTTTAGTACATATTTGGCTGGCTTAGAGGTAGAGTGGCACATGGCAGAGGGCAAACTGTTTAGGGCAGCAGAGCACAGCAAAAGCAACCAGCAAAAGGGAGAAATGGCTGCAAGCAGCCTCCTTTTCTCCCCTACATTGTAAACAGCCTACCCCCACCCAGGGGTCCTGAACCTCTCGAACAATATCCATGCCCTCCTCTTCTACAGGCTCCGGATGTTTACAAAGTAAGCACCCAGCTTCCTCCTGAGTCACTCAGCTAAACCTCTAGATTTCCCAAGTTGACACAATGTATCAACCATAACATTCCACCCCTTGTCAACTTGGCAATTACACACATTTCCTTAAACCAGTTTCCATATACAAAGCCATTATATATTAGAACCATAACATTTTGCCCCCATACAAATGAAAATTAAACACTTCCAACATTTAAAGGCACAAAATAAACATTATCATTCCAAAAGGCACCAACAGGGTAATACAGAGCTTTGGAACCAAAGCAAGTCCAAAATCCAGCAGGGCTAACAGTGTGTCCTGTAATTTTATATCTAGCATCTGAAGCAACTTGTGGCATGTTGTAAGCTTAAAAGGGCTTGCAGCAGTCTACCCCTATGGCACTTTTGGTGGTTACAGCTCCCACGGCTTCTCTCTTAGGCTTGCTTTGCTCCCTCTTTGCAGCTTTCCTTAGATGATCCACGGTCCTGTCCTTTCTAAACTTTTGAGGTCTCCGGGGCACCTTTTGCTTAATACTCACAGCTTCACATATTGCCCTCTCAGGGGCACATTGCCTGGCCGCCCAGGCCTTCTGAAATCTGGGTGGAAGCCTCTTTAACTTCAGAACTCTTGCATTTTCCTTGCACCTAATGCCAGGGCCGCGTGGATGATGCCAAGGTCTGCTGCCACCTGGAGCAGTAGCCAAACTTTCCTCTCTCTTGGCCATAGGGGTCAAGTGCCTGGATCGCTCAGCAGACTGAATCCAATTCTGAGGAGCAAATTTTCTATCCCGTTGCCATTTTGGAACCTGGTGCAGCCGCTGCCGCTGACATTCTGGAACATGGCCTCTTTTTCTCCCTTACAATGTAAACAGCCTACCCCCACCCTGGGGGCGTGTAGCACTCACACAATCTCCATGCCCTCCTCTTCCACAGGCTCAGGATGAGTACAAAGTAAGCACCTTGGCTTCCTGCTGAGTCACTCAGCCAAACCTCTAGGTTCCCCAAGTTGACACAATGTATTAACCATAACACTATGCTTAACATCACTTCTCAAATTATTATGCAATTAGGCCAGATGTGTGGTAGCACAAAACAGAAAGGACTGGGGGTATATCTCACTAGTAGAGCATGTGTGAAGTCCTGCTTTGATTCCTGGTACCTCAACAACAACAACAACAAATGATTGTGAACTTAGAAGCTTCTGTAAAGTTAGTCTGGAGAGCCATGGCCTATAATTTCCTCTATTATATTAGATAATATATACTCCATACTCAGGTATCATTTTAGCTCATTATCATATACAACTTTTTAAATTTTTGTTTCCTATTGTGGTACTGGAGATTAAACCCAGGGCCTTTGAACTGAAGTACATTCCCAGTCCTTTTTTGTTTTTTTATTTTGAGAGACAGTCTCCTTGAGTTTCTAGGTTGCCCACAGTGGGTTCAAACTTGAAATCCTCCTGCCTCAGCTTCCCAGAGAGCTGGGATTACAGGTGTGCACCACCATGCCTAACTTTCCATTTTTAAAGGCATTTTAAAAGTACCACTTTTCTGCTTCTCACCTGAAAGTATAAATATGCTTGCAATTCACAAGCAACTATCATATCACCTGTAATGTGAGACAACCAGCAAGGGCAGAATTTTCCCGTGTGTTTGGAACTTGGTATTACTAGAGATGGAAGCATCTAGTAGGGACACAGGAGATGGACACAGAGAAGGGAAGGTCAGGGTGCCAGAAAGGATGGGTTTACTCAACACTGAAGAAAGAAAAAGGAGCTATCCTGACAGCTATAATTGCTTTAACCTCAGCTGGCTGTGATCTTGACTCCCTTTGCTGAAGCAGGAAGCACCCAGGAGATCTATAGCACTTGGAATCAGTATTACATTTCTAACAGCTGATGTTTGAAATTTTAACCTTTAGGCCTGGCTCAAAGTCTGATTGCTCAGACACTATGGGAAGACCTCCTATCAGAGACTATAGCCCCAGGAGTTTCTGTATGAGACCCTTAAGTTTCCACAAGACATTATATGACTCTTGGACTAGAGTTCTCCTTGGAAATAACTAAAGAGTAGGAAGTGACCAATTAACCTAAGTCAATTTGGCCATTCTTATTTGTCTTTTAGGCAGATGGAGTAGCCTCCAGTAGTTAAGAAATAGATTGATCCAATAGGGCTTTTCCACACCCTTGAGCCAAGGGATATGTTACAGTGAGAGATATTCTCAGACCAAATTCATCACACATTTGTTAGCAAGTAATTACACAACCATTTCTGCAAGGTCCATTAAGTCCCAGATCTGTCTCTCCAGAAAGCATTTTACATGTTCATTGAGGACAAATGCTTCTGTATACACCTTGGGTGGGATCTAACTAACCTGCTTAATTAGCCAAGTGGAGCCAGTTCCATTCAGAACTACCTTTGGAACTAACTTACCTGACTTAAGCACATGGTTTTTTCCTTCTATAAAATTTCTTATTTCTTAGTATAGCTATATAGTTTGTGACTTGAATTCATCACCTATAAAATTAGATAAGTACTAGTCCCCTATTCATAGGTTGATGTAAAGGGTAAATAAGCTCATGGGCAGTGTGTGAGTCCCCTCTTCAGGCACTCAGAGATGCTAAGAAACCTCCAAAACAGTCTCTCCCTCCAGGAACTCATTACACTCCTGCAGAAACACAATGTATGTGTTAATATACTATGAAAGAGAGAAGATTTAAATTCTATTCACTCTCCCCCCAAAAGGATCTTTAAAATTGAAAATTCTTACAAAGGATTCTGTAAATGGTGGGAGTGGAATTGAGTTAAAGGGAGTGGAGGAGAATAGGGAAAAGGAAGAATCAAGATATATTTTGTACAAGTACAAATCCCCTGTAATAAATGTGATCATGATGTATATCAAAGTACCAATTAATTTTTTTAATTTTTTAAGAAGAGAAATTTTCCGTGCAATTACACACAAAATAACTGCTGTGAACTTAGAAAATGTGACAGCCGCCCTCTTGCTCTGTGAAAGTTTCACCTCTCAGCTCTGAAATACTCCCTTCTTCATAGTCCGAGAAGAAAAGCTTATCTGACCTTAGAAACTTACTTGTCAATCAAAAGGAAACTTCCCGGTTAGCTTAACTTTAATCACACTTAACCTTTATCCCAAAATGTTCCCTAAATTTTAATTGGTACTTACAAGAGCTAGCTCACATTGATTTGTTTCTAATTATATATTAACTCCAGAACAAACAGGGCTAGGGTAGGAAAAGGCTGAGTAGGTATCTGGTTTAGATTGTCTAAAAGGCTTAAAACTGAGGCACCTATCCTGGGAAACTAGGAGATGAAGGGCTTGGGAAATAGAAGGCTACCATAATAGAAAGAAAGCCCCACATGAACTACTATGGATAAAATGGGATTCTATACTCCTCAGAATTTCCATTACAGGGATAGAAAAGGAATACAGTTCTTTAAATCTATAAACTGTCAGATAGGAAGACAAAATATGGGTGATGGCAATTGAAAAATATCAGAATCTTGAAAGATGGAAAGCAAAGACTGGATACTTTGTGCAGAGAAAAGAACCTGAAACTATCTCCCTGCAGAGAAAGAAGCCAATGAGAAAGCAAATCATTTTGCCCTGAGAAATTCCCAAAGGTTAGCTATGGAGAAACCAGATGCATATGAAAGGGAGCCTCGGGCAACACAGGACATTAAATCACAGGTGTCAACCAAGGTCTCCAGGGTCAAAGCTCAAAGTCCAAGGAGAGGAGACTGAAGGAGAGATAGGAATTACTAGCAGTTAGGATAGACAGATCCACAATCTAGATGCTCAGTTGGGACACACCCAGAATTCCCATGTCAGAAAACAGTATGCAGGAAGAAAAACGGCTCACCCTAAAAAGGCATTTGCTTGCTCAAGTATTCTAAAAGATAGATTCCTTCTTTAGATTTAATTTGGTTATCATTTAGTTATCTGATAAAGCATAAATAAATGTCATATTCATTTAAAGTAGAAGCTCAGTTAACTAATCCCCATTTGACCCAACTTGCCTGACTTAACCACAGTTTTCATTCCCCCTGTAAATTAACTGATAATCACATACTTCTGTTCACTCTGCATTGTATATTTACCTAGAGTCAATGAGATTGTTCATAAACTTCTTTAAGTCAGTGTACCTGTCATTGAAGTTATGTAATTTAATTACTTCACAAAGCAACAAAATAGGATGGTGCAGAACAGCTGTTTCCATGGGAGCTAAGCTGGGTCTATTGGTCATGCCTGGCACGTGTAACACCTGTACCATCTCTTGTCTCTCCCACAACCTTACTAAAAGGCAAGCAAAGGAACAGTGCAATGGTAAGCAGAAACACTGAAATAACACCAGGATTTGGAGGCAGACTTATTTACGTAGATGGGCACTGATTGTGATCATTCCCAGAATATCAGGCCCTGATCTCTGGTGGTCTGGGGCTTATATTGGATAAGCAAGCAGGAAGTACAGAGGCAGAATGGCTTGTCAGTTGGGGATTGGTTTATACAATGTGCATCATAGTGACCAACTATGCAACACAGTGACCAGCCATTTGTAAGAGACAAGAGCAACCGGATCTGGAACAGGAACTATTACCTGGGTAACTAACAAACTGAAGTATACTGTCTGGGGAGAGGCATTTTCTGCTACAATAGAAGGGCATAAAATCACAAGAGCAAATAACATGAAAGAAGACATCATTGTTAAATCAATCTTGCAGGAGACTACTGTATTGAGCTAAGCTCCCACACTAGGTGCTAGCCCCTGCAAACTAGGCACAAAATAAAAATGGAGTCACTCACCCTACAATTCCACACCATCCCGCTGAAAGTAAGTCTTTATATAACCTGAGAAATCAGAATTAGATAACAGTCAAATTTCCCAAACAGTCCAATTTCAGGAGGCATATGAAGTTCCTGCAGTTTTAATCATTTCATCAGAAAGGTAACCTAAAGTAACCTGATGACACTTGTGGTTTGTATCTAGATATCTCCCAAAGCCTCATATGCTTATAGATGGGGCTTTTGGGAGCTGATGGACCATAGGTGTGTGATACTGGCTTAGTTCACTGATGAGTATGCTGGGCATGATATTGGGAGGTGAAACCTAGTGGGAAGAGCTGAGTCAGTATGGGTGTGACCTGAAAGGGTATATCTCCCTCCTCCTCCACTGATCCCTTGCTGCTTCCTGCCTTCCCTGCCATGGACTGTTTCTCTTCTGTGATGCCCCTCTTCCATGACACCCTGCCTTCCAGTCACCCAACTATGGACTGAAACCTTGACAAACTATGAGCTAAAATAAACTTTTCCTCCTTTAACCTGTGGATGTTGGATATTTTGTTCCAGCAACAAGAAAGTAATTAAGACAATAACCAATCAGTTATTTAATCAGTCATAATAATCTGGCTCCCTGTCCTTGCCTTAAGGGCAAGTGACTTTGAAAAAGTATCATTTTTTATTAATGTTTCTGCTTTCTTTAGTCTTTTTCTGTCTATAAAACCAATGTCCTCTGTTCAGCCCCTTTATTTACATTTATTCTATTTTATCTAATGAAGTGTTGCCCAATTCTAGAATTGAAAGTACAACAAATTAACATCTATAAATTGTTGTAAGTTTGTCCTGTACAATAGTAGACTAGTTGTCCACAAACTTTTGGGATAGACTAATTGTTAATCAATTTTAAGTTTTAAATTCTTCTACTCTGGGTGCTGGAGATGTAGTTCAGTGGCACAACACCTGCCTCGCAAGCACAAGTCCCTGAGTTTGATTCCTGGTACCACCACCCCTCATTTTCTTTCTAATCTTCGAGTGTTTACAGGGAAAAACACTTCAAAAAGCAAGGTGATTCCTACCACAGAATTAGAAAAAGGAGTGGAAGTGGACATCTTACTATGTTCTTTAGCTGACATAGCCAGATGACAGTGCATTCCTCAACCCTGGCAAAAAAGGAAATCTGGGGAGGCTGTGAACTGCTGGACAACAGGCACAGTGGACTCAGAAAACTAAGGGATCATGCTGGCTCTCTTCCTCTGCCCAACAGAATGGTTACAGAATTTATAGGACCAAGTCCAAAATGAAAATTTGGCGCACTTGTTTAAAAAATGTTATGAAGAATTTCAAGCCAGGTATAGTGGTACACACCTATGATGCCAGCTACTCAGGAGGCTGAAGCAGATGTTCACAAGTTCAAGGCCAGCCTGGTCACTGTAGGGAGACCTTGTCTCAAAATAAAAGATAAATAAAATAAAAAGGACTGCGATATGGCTCAGTTCACCTCAGGTTCAACCCACAATAACTGCAATAAAAAGAAAAGAAAGGAAGGAGAGAAGGAGGGCAGCAGAGAGAGAGAAGGGGGAGGAACAGAGACTGATTTCAAGACAACAGCAGAACATAACTTAGCATGAGGTCTTCCTAAATTCAGGCTGGGCAGCTATCCAGGCTGCATGCACCAAGACCAGCTCAGCAGCGGGTTATTCCCACGTGGGCAAAGGGCTGAAGGATTTTCCTTGGAAAACTATAGAAATAATCTACATACACTGTTGTATGGAGATTTCTCTGTAAAATAGTGTTATTTTCACCAAATTGTCAGTGTACATGTTCTGTGCATTTCAGGGTGATTTTTATACACAAACCAAAAAGGTCTTATTCAGAGACCATTTGGGCTGAGCTCAAACTTTTAGTCCTCCTGCCTCAGCCTTCCAGAGTGCTAAGATTATGGCATGCACTATTCATTATACTGTTTTTAATTAAAATTTCTACCTGTTGTAAATTTTAAAAAACTGCTCCCTTAAAATTTTAAATTCATTTCTCAAATATGATATGGTAGACTTCTAGTATCTAATTTCCTTAAATATTTTACAACTCTGTTCATAAGTGTAGTGAACACTATTCACTTTAAATTCTTCAGTTGTCTTACAACAAAACCTTTTAAGGAAAACCCCTAGCAAATACTTCCTCTAATAAAATGTCTCACAAATAAATTTATAAATATGATGGGACTTGATTTTCCTTAAATGATCTAATACTGTTGTAAATTTAGTAAGAATTAAACTCTGATTAGAGTGTAATCTAAATCAGTTACATAATTTACATTTGTAACTAGAATTGCAAGCTGGATCTCTTAATATATCTAAAATAATAATTTTATTAATAGTGAACACCATATATTCAACTTACTCCAGTATATTACTAAATTCTAAATTCCATAAAGTCAGAACATGAGCCCACCTGGAGGAACACGGCCTTCCCCACTAGGGGAACATAACTACCTTCTCTGCTGCTAAATGTGCTTTTTAAACTGAAAGCCTCTGACTGGGCTTGCAATCTGAAGGTGTGTGACATCCTGGCCATATTTCTTGTGACATTGACTGCCAAGCTAAGTGTCTTAGTCATTTTCCTGGTCACTGCAATGTTGTAGAATCTAAGGGATCAGAGACCAATGGGAAAAAAAGAGGGTTTATTTCCAGGATTTTAGATGCACATCAACCCAGCCAAAATCATGTTCAAAGTGCTGGCCATTAGAACAAAGGAAAAGTTCTCATTTGACACATTTGGCTGAGGGGGTTGGTCTTTAGAAACTGGGACGAGGGAGCCAGGGTGCAGAAGTGAGACAAAGCAGTTAATAACTTAGCCTTGAAAGAAGACAGAGCGTTACGCATCCCGGGAAAACAAGACGACATAAACTCTGTTTACAGGACATGGTTGCCAATCTTAACTGGACCAGAGCAAGAAGTGACAGCTGAGGGGCAGTGCGAGGGGGATTTCTCTTTAACTCCTGCTTCAGAGACATAATGCCCAATACCTGCAACTTAGAGAAGTCTCCTTTGGCTTACAGTTTCAGAAGTTTCAGTCCACGCTGAGCAGACTCCGAGGCAGAAATGGCAGTGTGGAAGAGGCTTGCCAGGATGAAAGGTGCTCAGTTCCTGGCACCCAGGAAAAAACAGGGAGAGAAAGGCAAGCCCAGGAAAGAGATTAGAGTACATGCAGTGACTGCCTCTTCCCACCAAGCCCTATCTCTGAACAGCACCTCCACAGCTGAACTCAACAGTAGAGGAAGTTACTGGGAGAGTATAGCACCTCCAGGATGCAACCACTGTGCAAAAGCCCTGCCTCCAAGTGCAGGAGAGTTTTCAGGTTTGTCCACATCCAACCCAGAACACTAGGTACCTTTCTGTAGTCACTGCTGTGGACTGCAAAGTCCAGTCCTTGAGTTTAATTACTAAATATTCCTTTATTCCTGGATGTCTGAAACCCAAAAGAGATTGTAGCTGACTTCTTCCATACTTCATTAGGTTTATAATTTTTTAGTTCTCTTTGGTTATAATGTTTCCCATCAACCTCCAAAAATGCTATGGCTATTCCCATGGATCCTTAGGATTGTTATCTAAGGATGTTGAAACCTTTTTTGGAACTGATCAAATCCCAACTGGGAAAGCTGAACCCATATAAACATTAAAATGACATCCAACTAAATTTTGCAAATGGTAGGTTTGTGTGAGGTCATTCTAGGACCCTGAGCATTCTGTTACAGCCAGACCCACAGTCCATAGGCCCCACGTAAACATAGCTGCAAGGTGCAGTGCATCACTCTGAAATGCACTAAATGCTATCAAATATCAATTTCCAAAGTATTGGGTTGAGAAAAATCCATATCACAAAAGACAAAGTGGCTGGGTGTGGTGGTGCACACTTGTAATCCCAGCACTCAGGAGGCTGTGACAGGAGGATCATCATGAGTTTTAGACCAGCCTGGGCTACCTAATGAGTTCAAGGCCAGTCTAGACTACATAGAGAGAATCTATCGCAAAAAAATTTTAAAAAACAAAAAATAAAAGACAAAGCAGACAACAAGCATTAAAAAGAACTGGAAAAAAACAGAGATCATGATGGAGGGGGAGAAAACAATGCTATCCTCAAAGACATATAAGAAAGTGTTACACAAAACAAAAATAAGATGCTACAAAAAAAAAAAAATAAATAAGATGCTACTTACAAAATTAAAAATTAAAGAAATACTCAGGCCAGAAGACAAAATTCTAGAAATCTCCCAGACAGGAGAACAAAAAAGATAATGGGAGAGAGAAAAGACCAGAGACTCAGGTGAGGTTCAATGTGAGAATAGGACACTAGAGCAAAGGGAGAGAACAAAGACAGGGAGCTCAATGTTTGCATAAAGTATTCGTTCTCCTGGTCATGGTGTGTGAGTATCACCATGTGATACTTTTGGGGAAGGTTCAGGATACCAAAGATAAAGCACCGCACTCTCCTGAAGTCTTGCCTCTATTCCAGAATAATGCTAAGGAATAAAGAGAATTCTCTCTCGCATGCTCTCGTGCTCTCTGTGGGAGGACCCCACATTTCATACATTAGAGTTTCCCAATTCCTCTCCTGTAATGCACCCTGTGAAGTTTCCAAGTGCCATGTGGTACCCACCGTGTTCCTCTGTGTGGAGGGGGTTAGGAAGCAACACAAGATCCTCTGCTGCTGTTGCTTCCACCACAAACCATAGTGTTCTTGTTTCTGACTCAGAGACTGCCCTTCCTTCTCTCTCTCTCTCTCTCTATATATGTATATCTGATATAAGCTTTTGTTTTCATATTAGGTCATATCATCAGCCTGTCTTGATCTATCTCAGTCCATTTTCTGTTGCTATATGAGAATACCTAAGACCAGGTAACTTACAAAGGAGAGCTGTTTATGTGGCTGCAATTCTTGGAAGCTGGCAGCATGCAGCATAATGTTGGCATCTATTGAGGTCCAATTAGGGCTTCATGCTGTCTCTCAGAGTGGTGGAAACATGGCAGGGCAAGTGGGTGCTTGTGGAGGGGAGAGCTAGCAGTTCTGGGGTCACTTTGGAGCAACTCACTTTATGAGGAAGACATAATCTAAGTGACCTAATCATCTCCTAAATGTCCACCTCCCAATACCACTACAGTGGCCATCAAAGCTCAACATGAATATCAAAGGGAATAAGCCATACTCAAACATAGCCAAGGACTAGCTAACTAGAAACTTAGGGGGATTTAAAGTCTAACTCCCACCATTGGCCTTCCTTCCCTCCAAGATGTTACATAGAGGAACTAGGTCACCAGCCAGATGGAAAGCCAGGTGTTAGACATCTTCAAGTTTGGTCAGCCTTCAGAAACCACAACTGTGGGTATGACCTCTCACCTTGGTCAGGTGGAACATGCTGGGGTCTCTTCCTAGCTTGCTGAATGAAGACTCCTGCCTGGATGGTAGCATGGGGCTAACCAGAATTCTACTCCCTCCCAGTACTCAATCAGAAGCAGAAGAACAAGAAAAGAGAAGAGATGGTGGACTGTGAGGTAGAAGAAAGTACAGCCTGGCTGCCTTTTATTTCAGTGGTTCTGTGCACCATCCCTGTCTCCAAGTAAAGAAATGGTCCAATGAGTTTTACAGACCCTAACTAATCATATTATCCTTTCCTCTTCCCCATGGATAGGCAGTGGCCAGATACACCTTTTCCTGATGTCCCCTATGATAGGCATTTTTAAAATTTTGTCCTTCCAGTAACTTCTTGGCTCCCAAATAGCTTCCTATTTGGACAGAATTCCAATAAAAAGGCTCCAATAAAGAGCGTGGGCAAATAGTCCCTTCCCTGGCTCCCTCTGTCCTAGCGTTTGAGTGTGAGCCCTTCCTATCAAATGACCTTGACTCTGGCATCACCTAGAGAAGCACATGGCAATTTAGAATCTGCCTGGGGGTGGTAGAGGAAGCAGTAAGCATAGCATCTGGTGTCCAATGGTGGTTGTGCCAATGATAGAGGCTGTTTGATAATAACCAGATTCTTCCTGTGTATTGATTTGGTCTCTATTTCTGGCTGCCTAATTTCCCATGGCTCCTGTCCATGTTCCAAAACTCATTCTTCAGTTTTTCCATCAGTTTTGTGAGCTACCCAGTGTCCTTTCAATAAAGTCCTTTTCTCTCTAGCTAGAGTTAGTCTCCATTGTTGTGGAACGTGGAAATTGCATTACCGCACTGCATCTTTCATGAAGAAATTGCTGTAATGACAAAAAGATGAAGAAGAGGGTTACCCACCTCTAGTCCAGGAGTATCCACTATGCAGGCTTTTTTCATAACTTTCTTTATAGGTGCACTAACGACATACAGTAGGTAGTCAGGAGAGCAAGGGTCAGATGATAAAAATTTGGCCCTGTCCTTCAAGTTCAGGTCCTACCTGGGCAACTTAGAGAGATCTTGTTTCAAATTTAAAAAACAAACGAACAAAAGAGCTGGGGATGTGGCTCAGCGGAAAAGCCCTGGGTTCAAACAAAGAGGTGTCAATGACCCTATCCCTAACTAACATTTTTATTATAAGCAGATTAACTATACAATAGCTTCCTGGATGAAAATCCTGATGCAGACCATCTCATTCCCCTACTTTTAGGATTCAAGTTTTTTGAGAGTCATTCTATGTAGCCCAGCATGGCCTCAAACTTGCAGTTCTCCTACCTTGCCTCCCAGTTCTAGAATCACAGGTATGCACCACCATGTCTGACTTTTGCCTGTTACTTATCTATTTATTTTTGACAGAGTCTTGCTTGGTAGTCCAGGCTGGCCTTGAACTCTCTATAGAGCCCAAGCTGGCACTCCTAGTGATCCTTCTGGCTCAACCTCCTGAGTGTTGAGATTACAGGTGTGTGTCACCACGGCTGGCCTGGCTTTTACTTTTAATTTATTGTGTAACACTTTTGTGTATTTAACATATAATATATAGATAAAAATAAAGTGTATGTAAATTATTAGCATAAAAATAAAACACTGTGAACCCACACCTACCTTAAGAACACTGCCAATGGGAATGGTGAACTTGTGGTTTTCCTGGCTGTCCTACCTCTGCCTCTCTTTGCACTTAACCATTCCTTTTTCAAAACAATTTTTATTATGAGATATTACATGAAAAAAGGCTCCAAACATAAAAATACATCTCAGTGAATCATCACAAAGAGAAGGCCTACTTAATCACTACCCTTTACATAAGCACTGCCCTCGTCAGAGGAAAACTAGTTCAATTAGTCCCAGGAATCCTCCACTACTCTCTCCTGAGCCCTGCTGTTTGCCCTTTCTTGATCATAAGAGCCCCACCCCATGAAAGGTATACATTCTCCTGGTTCTGTGGCGATTGTTTGTGTACAGTTTTGACACTTGTTTATGTATTCCTAAGCAACATAATTGCACTTAGCCTGATTTAGAGCATTAGATGAATGAATCATGTAAGTGTTCTTCTGGGTCTTACTTTCTTCACTCAATATAATGCTTATGAGATTAATCCATGTCATTGACGGGAGGTGCCATTTGTTTGCACTGCTGTAAAGTGCCTCAGGATAGGAATATTTGCTTCTTCTGCAGTAGATAAATGTAGTATATTCTGCAGTAGATAAATTGTAGCAATGGATAGTTGCCATTATTTCAGGGCAGTAATGAACAATGCTGCTTCGAATATCTGCTTCATATATTCTAAGCAATCTATACAGACATCTATCTGGCAATAGAATAATAGTCACAGGATATGTGTATCTGCAACTTCACCAGGTAACTAATTCCAAGCTGAATTTGAGAATAAATGCACCACTTCACTATCAGCAGTCTACAGAGTTTCTGCTGCTCTACACCATAACTGACGATAGGTGTTATCTAGCTATTTCATTTTAGCCCATCTGGAGGGTGCCTGATGGTATTTCACTGTGGTTATTATAATTTGCATTTCCCTCATTAATAATGAGACTGAATATATTTGCATATGTTTATTGGGCATTTAGATTTTTTCTTCGGTAAAATTACTATTCAAGTCTTTTGCTCACTTTTTCAGTGTGATAACCTCTTATTGATTTGAGTTTTTATATATTCTGAAGGCTAATATTTTATGTATTATATGTGTGGCAAATACCTTCCCCCACTTTGTGGTTTTTTTTTTTTTTTTTTTTGCTTGCTTGCTTGATGCTACCTTCCAATGAATAAAGGTTTTCTAATTTTAATATGGTCGAATGTATCAATCTTTTCACTTATGGGGTTATGGCCTGTGTCTAGATGTTCTCCCAAAGCTGCATGTGGTCATAGGTAGGGTTTTTCAGAAGTGGCTGGATCAAGAGTGTGTGAAGCTGAGACTGATTCATGGTGCAATGCTAGGCTCCAGGGCACTAGGATTAGGGGTATGAGTGCTACCCACTCTCAGTAGCCTGGTGTTATGGTTGATACATTGTGTCAACTTGGGAAGTAAAGGTTTAGCTGAGTGATTCAGCAGGAAGCCAAGGTGCTTAATTTGTACACATCCTGAGCCTGTGGAAGAGGAGGGCTGGAGATTGTGTGAGAGCTACAGCCCCCTGGGTGGGGGTAGCCTGTTTACAATGTAAAGGAAGGAAAGAGGCTGCTTGCAGCCATTTCTCCCTTTTGCTCTGGTTTTTTTTTTTTTTTTTTTTTTGCTGTGCTCTGCTGCCATGAACAGTTTGCCCTCTGCCATGTGCCACTCTGCCTCTGAGCCAGCCAAATATGGACTGAAACCTCCACAAACTGTAAGCTAAATAAACCTTTCCTTCCTTCATTTTGGGTGTTGGGTATTTTGTCTCAGCAATGAAAGAAAAGTAACCAAGACACCTGGATAAAATAAAATGGGCAGAAAGATGCTATTAAGGTCCTTTGCTTGCTTGCTTTTCCTGTCTTCTGCTTGCTGGCTCTAATTATGCTCTACTATGCAATGGCCCTCTGCCCAGCGACCTGCCTGGGAGCTAGCCAATTATGAACTGAAACTTCTACAAACTAAGATAAACCTTCCCTTCTTTACTTTGAGTATCAGGTACTTTGTCTCAGCAATGGGAAAAGTCACTAAGACATATGGCTAATAACTTTACTATCTAGTTTTAAAAGTATTTTCTACCTTTGAAGTCATAAAGATATACTCCTACTTTCCAAATTTTTTTTCCTTTGGTACCGGAAATTGAACTCAGGACCCTGCACTTGCCAGGCAGGTGCTCATACCCCTGAGCTATATGCCCTGCCCTTTTTAAACATTTTAAATGTTGTCTTTCACTTTAAAGCTTGACAGTGAGTTTCGGGTACTGTGTCTGCCAGGGTTTGAATGCGTCCTCCAGTGTTCACATCTTGGAGACCCAATCCCCAGTGAAACATTGCTGAAAGGTGAGGGTTTATGAGGTGGTAAAGCCACTTGAGCTCTGCCCACATCAATGGATAGTTGCCGTTATCTCAGGAGTGTGTTAGTTATGCTGACAGTGGGTTCCTAAGGATTTGGATCCCTTTCCCTCATTCTCTCTTATGTTTGTTCTCCTGTCCTCCCACCTTCTGCTGCAGCAAGAATGCCTTCCCTTGATGCTGGCTCCACAGACTTGGACTTCTCAGCCTCCAGAACTATAAGAAATAAATCTCCATTCTTCACAAATTACTCAGTCTCGTGTATTCTGTTGTAGTAGCACCAAATAGACTAGACAGTGTGAGGTAGGAGAAAATTTTCCATATATGGATGTTCAACTGTCCCAGAACCATTTATTAAAAGCCCATGCTTTTCCTATTGCCTTTGTACCCCCCACCTTTTTTACACAGGTTCTCACCAGGTAGCCCAGGCTAGCCTCTAGCACACTATCTTCCTGCTTTGGCTGGTCTTGATCTCACTACCCTGCCTCAGCCTCCAAAATGTTGGGATTATATATGTATACCATCATACCTAGCTTGCATGTCTCAATATACGAAGTATCTGTGATTAGATTGTCAACTAGATTGGCTTGGGAGCTGCCTACAGGATTAGTAGCACACAATTCTGGGTGTGTCTGGGTGTGCCATGGAAGTGTGAGCTTGGGTACTTTATGTGGTTCCTAACCCCATCCCCTCTGAAGCTATTCCCCCTACTGTTTCCCAACCACCACTAATCAAGCATCATGCACTTCTGCCCCAGTGCTTCTGCCTTGGAGCCAGACAACCATGAACTGAATCCTCTGAAACCATGTGCTAAGTAACCCTCTCCCCCTTTAAACTGTGGGTGTCAGGTGTTCTCCTGCAGCACCAGGAAAGCTAATACTGCGTCTGTGTTGGTGTGGGTCTGTTTCTGGGCTCTCTACTTTCTTCCACTGGTCTCTTTATAATTGCCATGCCAATACCACACTGTTTTAATTACTATAATTTATAATCTTCTAAAGCAACTTCTCCCAACATCCAGGCAATATTTAGACCTTTACGTTTCCCTGTAAAATGTTTAATTTCCTTGGCAAGTTCCACAAAAATAAAAACAATAAAAGCTATCTGATGAAATTTTTATTGCACCACGTGCAGTTTATGAAGTAATTTGTAGAGAATTGTCATCTTTACCAATATTGAGTCTTTCAATAGGCCAACTCTTTAATGTCCCATTTATTTAAGTCTTCTTTAAAGTCATTCAATAATGTTTTATAATTCTCCACATAGAACATTAGCACAGAGGCCCTGTCATTATTTATATATACCTGAAGTGTTGTTTTCCTGAAAAATAGAACTTTTCATCAGCAAGAAAGATTTTTACCTCTAGCAATGCTTTTTGACTAATAACAATATGGATATATTAGCTGCAACAATTCAAAAATGATGCTGCAATAAAATACTTCAAATTTAGTAGCTTAAAGCACACATTTTTGTTATCTTGGTTCCACAGGTGAGAAGTCCGACACTGGTCTTTCTAAGTTAAAATCAAGGATTGATTTCCTTCTTTTTCTCAGATTCTAGGGGCCCCTTCCTCCATCTTCAGTCAGAAACTTTGTGACTTTTTCTGCCTTTCTTCAACAGTCATGTGCCCCTCTGATTGACCTTCTCTTTTTGTACTTCCTTTTATCACTTTGAAGACCCTTGGGATTACATTTGGGCACTGGGATGATCTAGAATAATCTCCTTAGCTCAAAATCCTTGATTAATCACATCTGCAAAGTCCCTTTTGCTAAGTAAGACAATAGAGTCCTAGGTTCTCAGAAATAGGATGTAGGCGTGTGTGTGTGTGCGTGTGTGTGTGTGCAAGGGGAAGTGCACTGTTCTTTCTACCACACTTTCTTTTGGGTAATATTTTTATAGTATATCTTGCATATCATTTTACTTTCAGCCTTTTTGTATTCTTATGCTATAGAAGTGGTATCCTCCAAGCAGCATACAGCATTTAAAAAAATATCTTCATTTTTGCTTTTAACTGAAGTACATTGTTCATTTATATTTAATACACCAACTGATATATTTGGTTTAAAATGACCTTATTTGTGCTTTCCATTGATTCCACTGTTCTGTTTCACTTTTTCTTTGTATTAGTACATGTCTGAGGTACATGATGATTACACCTATCATATAGGAAGTTGGTATATAGAAATAACACATCTTAATTCTTTTTTCATTGCCTTCCTCTCCCTCCCCACCTCTTGATTCCCTTCCCCTTTACAGAAGATCTCCCTGTATCCTATTATCTATCTTTTATTTTGTTCTTGAATTTATTTATATTTTGAGTTTCTAACAAAGAGAAACCATGCAATATTTGAGCCTGTGCATCTGTTTTATTTCATTTAACATTATGGTCTCAAGGTGCATCAATTTTCCTACAAACGGCTTCACTTTATCCTTTTTAATGGCAGACAAGTACTCCATTGTGTATAAATACCACATTTCCTTTATCTATTCATCTCTCCATGGACATACAGGCCACTTCTTAGATTTATCTATTATGAATTGTGCTGCTATAAACATGGGTATGCATGTATTACTGCAACAGAATGTCTTGAACTCTTTTGGGAAGATACTTAGAAGGGGAATAGCAGGGTCAAAAGGAATTTCTATTTGTAGTTTTTTGAGAAATCACTGATTTCCATAGTGGTTGTACTAGTTTACATTCCCATCAATAATGCAGAAGGGTTCCTTCAGGGAGCTGAAGCCCCTCCAGCATTTGATATTTGATTTCTTGACAATAGCCATTTTTTCTGGTGTAAGATGGAAACTCACTGCTGTTTTAATTTGTATTTCTTCAGTGGCCAGAGATACTGAACATTTTTTCAGGTACTTTTGGCCCGTTTGTACTTCTGAGAAGCATCCATTCATTTCAATTGCTGTTTTTGATCGAACTTTTATTTTGGGGGTCTAATTTTGTTTAGTTCTTCATATATTCTAGATATTAGTCCTTAGTTCAAGGGTTGCCGGCAAAATTTTTTCCAGTTTTGTAGGCTGTCTCTTTACTCTGTTGGTTGTTTCTTTTGCTATGCAGTTTTTTAATTTGGTGGGATCTCCTGTGTTGATTCTTGATGTTATTTCCCATGTCATTGAGGTTCTGTTCAGAAAGTCCTTACCTACATCTACGTCTTCAAAACTTTTACATATTTTATCTTCCAGGAGATTCCGTATTTTGACTTAACATTTAGATCTTTGAGACATTTTTAGTTAGTACATGGTAAGAGATGCAGGTTTGGATTCAATCTTCTGCAGGTAGATAGTTTTCTCACAGCCATTTATTATAGAGGCGTTGTAGTCAGGGTTTAGAAGGGAAACAATTTAACACAGGACACATAATTTATAGGACTGTTTTATAATAGTCACCCAAAGAGTCAAGTACAAAAGAGTGCAGGAAATCTGTCCACACACCAAAGATCCAAAAAATCCAGCTGAGGCCCTGGATCCTACAGCAATGTCCTGCATGAGTCCAGCCGAAGACCTAGAACCAACAACAATGCCCCCCACGAGTTCAGCCTGAGGCCAAGAGCCCATGACAATGTTTCATGCAAGTCTGTTTCACAGATCCGCACTGGGAAGGCCCCAAAGTCAGTGGTGGAAGCTAGAAAGTCTGTACCAGCGGGGTAAAGGATCTGTGCCAGCAGGCTGAGGGACCGGCACTGGAGCTAGGAAGCGACACTCAATATACGGGCCAGAGCTTCCCCCAAAAGTACCACAGCCATCCTCAGTGACAGAGGCCCTGAGCTCCTCTGATGATGAGAACAGCTGCGTTCATCTCAGGAAAGCCAGCGTGACAAGCTTCTCCAGGAGACTGAACAGTGCACCACTTTCCCCTCTGGAGCAGGAAGCAATGCTCAAAGTAAGGACCATAGTTCTCCCAAAATGAACCATAGCCATGTTAAGCAACAATGTCCTGAGGCCTCTGACAATGATAACAGCTGAGTTTCTATTGGGAAAGCCAGCATGACAAGTTCCTCCAGGAAAACCAGCAGCCCCGCTTCTTCCTCTCCAGTTCTCCTTATTTGTTGGCAACAATCCTCAGATGGGCCTTCCACACCCAGCACTGCGCTGATTCAGGTCAGCTGGGTGTTGCAAGTTGACCACCAGTTGTAAATCCACAAGAGGTTATCTCTCCTCCAGTGTATGTTTTTGGCCCCTTTGTCAAAGATACCATAGCTGAACGTGGGCTTGTTTCTGTATCCTCTATTCTGCTGAGCCAGGCATCTGTTTTTGTGCCAGTCTCATGCTGTTTTTATCACTTAGCTTTGTAACGGAATTTGAAGTTCAGTATTATGATGCCTCCTGCTTTACTCTTATTGCTCAGGAATGCTTCTACTATTATGGGTCTAGGTCCATATTTTTAAAAAATGATTCCAATTCTTAAAAAATGTTTACATTTTTATTCATACATGTTTGCACTACATACTGCTTATTACATTCACTGTGGGGAATTGGTAAATGGACACATCTCAATTCTTTTTTTTTCCCCTTTCCCTTCGCCCCTCCTTTTTTTGCCAGCATCAGATTCATTTATTAATCTCATATGTGTGTGTGCTGCCAAGCAAGCACTATTAATCTTATATGTGTCTAATTCTGGGAGGAATGCTGTTTGGTATTTTCATTGGGATTGCATTAAATCTGGGCATTAGTTTTCAAAGTATGGCCATTTTGACAATATTGGCTTGTTCTATTTCTTTTATTCTTTTTTTGCCTCCTTTACTTTTTTCAGATTAATAACTTTTTAAACCATTCCAATTCTTATCCCCTGCCACTTGTCTGGAAATTATACATTTTAATCTATTAGTGGTTAACACAGACTCTTTACCTTATCAAAGTCTAACATCAATATCCTCCTAAACAATGTAAGAACCTTTTAGATCTGCATGGTCATTTCAATAGCATCTTGTTTGTTGTATGTATGAGCTTGCCAAATACACAGTGCCATTACAGATCATGTGTAACAGTCACTGTCCTAAAATGCTCATGTGTTCCACCTAGCCATCCCATCTCTGCCTCTGGTATAAGTACTGACCTTTTTATCATCTCTGTAGTATTTGTCTTAGTCCATTTGTGCTGCTATAATAGAATACCTGACTCTAAGTAAATTATAAACAATGGAAGTTTATTCGGCTGATGGTTCTGGTGGCTGGGAAGTCCACGGTGGTGGGGCTGCATCTGATGAAGACCTTCTTGTGGCAGGCTAACATGGTGGGAGGTCAAACAAGCACAATGAGACATAGAGAAAGGAAAGAAGGGCCAAGCCTACAATAAACTCGTTCTTAGAGCAACTAACCGGCTCTTGAGATAATGACATCCATTCATGAAAGCCCGTGACCTGCTTTTACATGTCCCATCTTTTAATACTATTACAATGGCAAATTTCAACATAGCTTTTGGAGGGATTGCAGAGTATTATATAGTTAGAATCACGCTGTATCTAGTCTTTTTCATTGGCTTCTTTCACTTAACACTATGCATTTAAGTTTCCTCTGTGTCTTTTAATGGCTTGATAACGTATTTCTTTTTATCACCGGATAGCACTACATTGTCTGAATGTATCTGTTTGCTGGAGGTTATTTTGGCTGCTTCCAAATTTTGGCAGTTGTGAACAAAGCTGCCATAAACATGCAGGTGCAGGTTTTGTGTGAACATAAATTATATTTTATCTTTCCTTAAATATTTCATACATGCTTATGTTATATTTTGTATCTGATAATTCCAATATATAAGGTTTCCTGGGGACCAGATTATTTTTCTTGTTATTTCTGCTGATTCATGGTGGCTTTTCTCTATGACTGGTAATTTTTCAGATCGTGAATTTATATTTTATTGAATTAATCAGCGGAAATTTGAATGACCTACATCTGGGATGCTTTGTTCCCAAAGGATTTTTACATGGCTCTGCCAAAAGCCAGGTGTAGTATGGACCACATTAGTGTCCCCTTCAGGAATCCTGAAGGTTTAGCTTCCTCATGTTGCTGAGAGCTCCAGGCTTAGATCCGTCCCAGAACTGATATCATCCTTTGCCCTCAGAGCAACCCTGCTCTTGCTTTTACTACCTGATCATTACTCAGTTTCAGTTTGCTGCACTTTACTGTCACCACTACAAGTCCTCCTCCCACTTGTGGCCTCCATTGTTGTGATAGACCTTACTCTCTCGCAAATTCAGCAATGGCTTATAAATGTTTCCCATTTTTCAAGTCTTTAGGGAGTTAAGTGTTGTTTTGTTTTTTGGTAAGGAAATGTAGGTTTAATAATGTTCCTCTACCTTCCATGTCTTAACCCTCAGAATGTTGCTTATATGGCAAAAGGGACTATACTTATATGACTTAAATCTTCAAAAGGGAAGATTATCCCAGATGACTATAGTGGGAGAAGCAGGAGAACAAAGTCAGAGAAGGAAATGCAACAACAGGAGCTGAGACTGGAACAATGAGGCCACAAGCCAAGGAATGTTGGCAGCATCCAGAAGCTGGAAGAGGTAAGAAATGGATTCTTCCCAGGAGCTTCCAGGAGGAACCAGCCCTGCTGACACCTTGATTTTTGTCCTTGTAAGAATAATTCTGGCTGGGCGTGGTGGTACACAGCTGTAATCCCAGCACTCAGGAGGCTACGGCAGGAAGATCACGGTGAGTTCAAGGTCAGCCTGAGCTACAAAGAGAGACCCTGTCTACAAAAAGAAGAAAAAGAGAGTAATTCTGGATTTCTGTCCACAAAAGTGTAAGGAAATACGTTCACATTATTTAAACCACTAAATTTGTGGTAATTTGCTATAGGGATAATAGGAGCGACACATGTAATTTGTTTTCTCTTTTCAGACCATACTTCCAACCTATAAGTAATCTATGAGGCTTCCTTTTCCTGTCCCAGTTCAAATGTGAATTCCCTAACCTAGCACTTAAGGCTTAACTATTAAACTAATTTTTGCCATCCACCCTGGTTAGCCTGCTGGAGACATATTTCTTAGCTTTTACATCCTATAATATCTCTCTGCCTTCCCATAATACCTCATCACTCTTGTTATGATGATGCTCAACACTTCCTCAGGAAGCTTTTCCTGACGTATCTTCCCTCTTGGAAGGACAGCCTTACTAAAGAGCTCAGAATGTTCTGACACCTCGGCAAGATTTCTCCTTTCTTAGGTCTCTCTTAGGTCCCTCTAATGTGTTTATTGTCTTCAACTGGTCTTTGAATGCAGCTATTCTCCCATGCTGGGCTATAAGATTCTCGGAAGCAGATAATAAACATTTGGCATCTTTGGCTGTTACCTGCCTTATTAGGTTTCTGTGGTTTCTACAAAAATTGCCACAAACTGAGTGGCTCAAAACAAATTTGTTCTCGCAATTCTCAGAATTCTGAAATCTAGGTATCAGCAGGGACCCATTGTCACAGGCTTTAAGGGAGAATCCATTTTCCAGATTTTGATGGTTGTCTGCATCCTGGGTGTGTGGTTGCATCATTCCAATTCTCTGCCTTCATGGCTCAATGGTCTCCTGTATGTGTACCTGTGCATCTGTTTCTTTTCAGTGTATCTATTTTACTATGATGTGTGTGACTGCATTTAGGGCCCATCTGGATATTCCAGTATTATCTTCTCATCACAAGGGCCTTAATTTACATACACCTGCAAAGACCTCTTTTCCAAACATGGTTACATTCACAGGTTGCAGAAATTTCATATTTATATCTTTTGAGGAGCCACCTTCCAACCTTCCATACCCAACATCCATCCCCTTCTTTTGGCAACAACCCAGTTAGTAGGAAAGAGAACTACATATATATTCACCTAAATTCAATTCCTACCATTGGGGATAGGATGAAGACCTAGCCAATCAGCATATTTTATTACCTTTGGCCACAAAAATTGGCTCAGTGACGAGCATGTGACACAAGCCAAACTGAGATTACATTCCAGGACTTTCATTTGAATAAATGGGTTTTTGTTCTGGGACTGCTAGTTTAAGCAAAAAGAATTCAATGACTCATAGACCGGAAAAAAAAAATGAGGTAATTCACAAAATTGAAGGAAAAGTAGCAGGTACAAGGCCTCAGGGACTGAAACTAAGACTCAATGCCTCAAGATACACATGACTGTGGCTTTCTCTTATCAATAATCTTTCTACACTGGAAGGAAAGATGCTTACAGTTGATCTTGTACAATAGGAGCAAAAGCCATCTGTGGTGAGGCACTCCTTCTGGAAGGCTGAGGCAGGAGGATCTCAAGTACAAGGCCAGCCTTGGCAACTTAGTGACTTAAGTGAGACCCTGTCTCAAAGAAGAAAAAAAATTTTAAAGGGCCAGGAATACAGCTCAATCCAAAGGCCTGAGTTCAATCTGTAATACAAAAATATTATACCTCAGGTTGTGGAGATCAGTTTTACAGCAGGAATCTGATGACTTCTGCTTATGTCACTAAAGTTTTGAGTTTTGCATCACTTTCACTGGTGAAACCATGGTTGAGCCAGACTGTACCATGTTTCCAAGTAATGTGTCAGGAATGAGAAAGAAGCATACAAACAAATTTAATGAGCCACCAACACCAAGAAAGTATTACTGTCCCTATCTTATAAAACCTGTAGTCTAATAGTAGAGAGGAATCACATGAGTAAGTGTAAAATTACTGTGGTATATGTCATAAGAAGTCATTGGTGACCATAGCAAGGAGAATGATTCATTCCAGAAATTTAGGGAAACTTCCTATGACAAAGTGATGGAATTTAGATCATAAGGTAGTAGGACTGGAAATCATTCTAGGCAACATTTAGAGTGCCTAGATGAACAGCAGTGGCATGTTCAAAGTCTTTGTGGCAGATAGGAACCTTGCTCACTATAAAACTCAAGATAAAACTATGACAGCTAGGGACAAAAGGATGGGGAGGATGAAGAGGGAGATTACAATAGGCCACATTAAATATTTTGCACCTTAAGTGTCATTAAAAGGCATTTAAATATCTTAAGGGGATAGGATGGGGGAAGCAGTAGACATGAGAAAAGATGTGTTTCGAAAAGGTCATTCTGTACTATACAGAAAGAATGGGGTTTGGCCTAAATGACTGCAAGAAGATATATCAAGTTATAAATTGAGTTCCAACGGAACAGAGCTTTATGTATTCCAGCCTCCTACTTTCCCATTAAGTAGATTATATTGGGGGAAAAAACAGTTAAATAAATGAAAAAAGCTTTTAGGTGATTTTTTGTTTTGCAAAATGTTCTGCTGCTTCCTTCTGCATAAACCTATTTCCCCCCTACAGCCTGCAAATTTGGTCCAACTTGCTGTTTAAAGAATGCAGAAAAGTAAGGCAATAGGAACTCCATAACAATCTGAGACAGTAGAGCATGAAACTTCAACAATTGTTCAATTCCTACCTCTTTTAATCTCTGCAGGTCTCATGGTTTTGAATACCATCCCCATGCTGAGGCTCTCTACCCCCCGGCCTATGCTTCCTCCTGTCACCTCAGTGTCTCTCTCCTCAGCCCTACTTCGGTGTCCAATAAGGGGTTCAAACTCAACGCATACAAAATTCCTGATTTCTGCCTTCAAAAACTAAGATACATTATGCACAGGTACAGATTTCTACCGCCACATCCAGCACAGCTCTCGAAGTTCCTAGGGGAAGGACGGTCAGACAATGGAGCGAGAAATAAAGAGGCAGAAAGCTGAGACTAGATGAAACCTTCTCTCTGGCTAGGAGGAAAGGAACTGCTCACCCATTGTAGTGCATTTATTTATACATTTAGCAAGTTGATGTCAGGTGAAACCGCTTTGCCTAACAGCTAGCTCACCTCTCACACCCCATGTTCTCGTGTTCTCAGGGGCTGGAACACCTGTTCGCCTGGGGCTCTCGGCTCAGCCGCTCCCAACACCCTATATATGATGAATGTACTCATTAGGTATGACAAAAATGGAGTAATTAAAAAAATTTTTTTTCTTCAATCAGATTTTACTGATATGTTTTAGATATAATGATATTCATCATAAAGAATTTCTACCTGTATATATATTTTTCCACTTCTCTCCCCTCCCCTCAAACCCTCCCTCCTCTCCCCATTTACAAAATTTTGTTTTCATTGTTTCTTTCTTTTCTCTTTTATTTTCCCTTCCCCTCCCCCTCCCTTGTTCCTCTCCTGATTTGAACATTTTCTTCCTATTTCACAATACCTAATATACATTTTGGTCCTTACTTACACTTTCAGTTTCTCACATCAGAGCGACAATACAGGGCCAGGGGTATAGCTCAGTGGCATGGCTCCTGCCTGGCAGGCGTGAAGTCCTGAGTTTGATTCCCGGTAAGAAAAAAAAAGAGAGACAATACAGTATTTACATATGTGTTGTCCAATTTATTTCACTTAAAAAATAAATTTTAAAAAGCAAAAAAAAAAAAAAGACTGAGGAAAAGTAGAAAAAAGTAGTTGCTTCTACAATTCATTCTTTCAAGTTGTCCAAATGCCTCTTCTACCTTCCACCCCAATCTCATGTTATATCCACAAATCTTAAAGAGTTTTAAAATGGTACCAAAATTCAATTTTTTCCTCACTTCAATTGTTACCATTCTGGCCAAAATTGCTATCCCTAGATTATTGTCATAATTTTCTGTTACCACTTTTCACTAACTAATACAAAAACCAAGAGAGGGGTTTGATTCTGGTTGTTTGATAAACCCAGAAATTTCAAAGACCAAATGATGGGAGAAGAAAAAAGCTTTACTCAGTGGCTAATGATTGGAAAGGCAAGCCCGTCCCTTGCTTGCAAGTCAGCTTTTTAGCTGTAGAGTTCAGAAACTACAGACAGTATTAGAATAATAAGAGAGAGGTGGGCTAAAAAGGGGCAAGAATATTTATATATTTTATAGGAATGAACAAAGATCTTTCTTCTTTTTACGATGTGGTGTTTTGGGTCATGGTGGGTGGTTGGTATCGTTGGCCCAAAGGTTAAGGCTGCAAAGGAGACAGACAAAATATGAAGACAAAAGTGTCAAACCTTTCCATCTTTCTCCAGTCACCCTATTGGACATCTCAGACCCAAGTAAAAAGTCACTGCAGCAAATGCAGCCTTCAAGTCCCCGAAAAGTAACCTAGGCAACTATTACCATCATAACCGTCCAGAGGTGCGACTAAAGCAAAGCTAATGGGAGACTAGTAATGTATTGCTTAGCTATGGGACCTCCAAACTGGGTAATGTTTAAGTCAACTAAGAACAAATAAAACTAGAGGCTTTATTTAGATTTTTCTTGGATAACAATACAATTTTATTTTCGTCTGGGTCCATGTACTGTCTTGGAGACGGCAAACTTTTGTCTCTCATTTAAGGTAAACCCTAGAGCAACCATGTTGCTTCACGAATACTTATTTAAATGACTATATAAATATTTTATATAACAGTTAATTAAACGGCATTTTAAACTTTAAACAGCAATTTCTTTTTTCTTTTTTTTTTTTTGAGCAAGGTTTCTGTTGTAGCCTGCTCCCATTAATGTTGTCATTTGCTCCCGTTGCTACAAGACAAACAAATGTTGTCGCTTGCTCCCGTTGCTATAAGACAAACATGTTGTAACTTGCTGTAACCTGCCCCCTCCCCGGGCTAAAAGTTTGCTTAAGCTGCATGTCTAAACTTGCTGCGCCGTTTTTCTGTTCTGTATGCGTCTCCAAGCACCCTACCCTTCCCCTTTCCTAGGCATAAAAACCCGACCATCCGCCCACCCGGCGCTCTCCTTGCCTGCGTTGCGACGGAGATGCCGCTGGGTACCAGCTTAAATAAAGTGCTTTTTTGAGAGATCTCGATTTTGTCCCGGGTTACTTTTTTTTTGGGGGGGTCCCACATTTTGGGGGCTCGTCCGGGATCCCTACTGGCCTCTCTCCGCTTCCCCGGTAAGTTTGCACCCCATTTTTTCGTTTTCTTTTGATCGGCCGATTTCGTGCTTCTCAATAGCACGTTTGGGACGGCAGACCTTGTAGGTCTCGCCGCAGCGGAGCGGGACGCCCTCCGTTTTGGTTTTGGTTTAGGGGGATGTTTGGCATTGCCTTTTGCTTGTTCCCCTTTTGTTAAGAGGGGAATGTTTGGCATTGCCTTTAGTTTGTTCCCCTTTTTGGTAAGGGAGTGTTTGGTCTTGGCCTCTTGATTGCTCCCTATTTGCGACTCTGAATTTCTTCTCCCTCCTCGCTTTTCCTGCTCGCCCGGTTTTTGTTTTTGTTTTTGTTTTTTTTTGCCTCCACAGCCATTTTCTAGGTCTCGAAAAACGACATCACGGCGCCATCTACTGTCTGAATTTGTTAATTGTTACTTGTTAACTTTGTCAATATTTGTTTGTCTTTGTCTTTGTGAGAATGGGTCAGTCAGCGTCCGCGTCTCTAAGTCCTTTGTCTCTGGTTCTTAACCATTTCTCGGAATTTCGCAGGAGGTCACAAACCTTTGGGGAACTGGTGTTCCCCAGAAGACTCCGCACCTTTTGTGAGCTCGAGTGGCTTGCCATAACCTCTGGGTCATGGCCCTCGGAGGGATCTTTTTGTTTGTCTCTGGCACAGGAGGTCCGCCGTGCAGTTTTCGGTCCGCCCTCCCACCCAGACCAGTTTGTCTACATTCAGGTTTGGGTTGATCTCATCCAGGACCCCCCGCCATGGATTAAAAAGTCTCCCCAGGTCCTAAAACAGGAACCTCGCCAACTTCCTCTCCTAGCTCCTCTCAAGGACAGCAAGCCGAAAAAAGAGGCCACTCCTCCTTCTGGTAATGTTCTGCCCCCTTCGGCTCCGGAGGAACCTCTAGATTCCCCCGCGCCGCCTCCCCAGTACCAGCCACTCCCTCGTATGCCCTCTCCTGACGCTCCTCATCAGAATCCCCCTCCCCCGAGTCCCAGGCGAACCCGCCATCGCCATTGTTCGGGTTCCCCAGACTCCACCAGTCAAGGTGGAGACATGAGAGTGGCGCCCCTCCTCCCTTTGCATGAGGCGCCATGCGTGGAGGGACAACGACCAGCTTTTGTCTATGTCCCCTTTACTACGTCGGATTTATATAACTGGAAACACCAGAATCCCCCTTTTTCTAAGGACCCTCAGGGCCTCATTAACCTGTTAGAATCTATCTTTTTCACCCATCATCCCACTTGGGACGATTGCCAACAGTTGCTCCAGACTCTTTTTCACCTCGGAGGAACGTGAACGCATCCGCAATTTAGCCCGGCGAACTGTCCTTGATCCGGACGGAAATCCCACTGCGGATGCGAGACGACAGGATGCTGTTTTCCCCTTACCTGACCAGACTGGGACCCTAACTCAGATTCAGGTAGGGAGGCACTCGACCGTTTTTGCCAGCTGTTTCTGGGAGCCCTTAAGGCTGCTGCCCGGAGACCCACAAATCTATCAAAGGTTACTGAGGTAAGACAATTGGCATCTGAGTCTCCCACAGCTTTCTTAGAAAGACTGCTGAAGGCTTATCGTATATACACCCCCATCGACCCGGGGGCCCCAGAAAATGCAAGAGCAATTAACATCGCTTTCGTGTCCCAGTCGGCCCCTGATGTAAAACGCAAGCTACAAAAATTTGAGGGGTTCGAAGGAGCCCCCCTTAGCCAATTGGTGGAGATAGCCCAAAAGGTTTTCGACAGCAGAGAAGATCCCAAGGATCAAAAACTCACTAAGGTCCTCGAGGTCTTAGTAAACAACATGGGAACTAAGAGGACAACTACTGCTGCAGGGAAATTGCCAAATGCAAACAGGCCTCCCTTAGGCAAGGATCAATGTGCATACTGTA